>BQNB010064802.1:0-35171 GCA_026074375.1 Tanacetum coccineum
ATATAATTCTATATAGTTCAATCACCAACTAATGGTTTTGGTAAAATTACGTTTATAATTTCCGTTTTAGTAAAACTAGCATAACTTTTGCGTTTTAAGATTTTGACGTTTCTTATGCCCATCTTTTCGTATTAGGACGAGTTATCATAATTTGACATTTTCGATATTTTGACTCTCTGGTGAACAGTAACTTTTACTGTTCACATCAGACGTGACTTTTATTTAAATCGTATTCGTCGTCGTAAAACCCGTAAATGTCGTATTTTATTCGTTATAGCTCCGTTTTTAACGATTCTTTCGAGGACGTTCTCGTTTTTGAAAGTTCTATAATTTTATGAGGTTTACAAAAATATAACTTTCTGTCATGAATAGTAACTTTTATAAAAATAGTTTTATAAAAGTATTAATTGTCGTAAACTCGCGAAATTCATAACTCGTTCGTTATTAATTGAAAAATTACGATTCTTATCATTTTGGAATCCCAAAAATATGTATTATTTGTTAAAAATATCAACACTTGCTGTTTATACAATTTTTATAAAATGTTTTTATAAAAATTCTTTTACGACTCCGTTTAATAGCGTATAACTTGTTTCTAGCATAACTTTTTCGTTATTTATCCGTTCGACAAGTTTCTTACTTTTTCGGAATCGTCGTGAAATGTATTATCTTATAAAAATATAAAATAAGTATATTTTTATAACACTTTTGGACAGAATGTTTAGACAACTTTCATAAGTTCATTTTTGACCTTGTTTTTATGTTTTACCACTTTATACTTTTTATATAAGTGTACATATTTTCTTATCATGATATAACCTTATTTTAATGATCTTATAACCTTAATATAAGTCCATAATTAACCTTAACTTGTCTTAAGTATTTCTTTATCTTGAAACATATTATGAAACCATAAAAACCCTAATTACCCCATAATCATTTTTACACCAAAATAACTTGATACAATATTTTCTCATCCTTTTTAGTGTGATACAAGTATTAACACCACATGTATATAAGTGTATAAAATGATCATTTCAAGTATAAACTCCATTTTCATGATAAAATCCTAAATGGTGATTAAACTAAATAGAAATAACATATGCTAAAAAAAATGAAGATTATAAGAACATAAAGAGTTCAAGTAAACCTTATGAGGTATGATGATGATAAACAAATGCTAAACCCTTGTTTAGCCTTAAAAACCAATCTTGCACTTAAGAAAACCCTTATTTTCTTAACAAAAACCCTAGTTTCCTTTTCTTGATTAATACTTGTAAATGGTGATTCAATGGATGAAAACACCTTAGAATGTCTTAGGATAGATGTGTATAGAAGTGTATGGGTTGTATAAAAATTGATAAGGGTTTG
The DNA here is from genome assembly GCA_026074375.1 of Tanacetum coccineum. Taxonomy (NCBI): domain Eukaryota; kingdom Viridiplantae; phylum Streptophyta; class Magnoliopsida; order Asterales; family Asteraceae; genus Tanacetum; species Tanacetum coccineum. The sequence continues at coordinate 1,372 of BQNB010064802.1, forward strand.
TGTGGGTGTGTGCTTGGTGCCGTGAGCAATAGAGAGCAAAAGGGAGGGTTTGCTTGATTTTCTAGTTAAGTGTTTATGTATATGAGCTATATCTCTTATGTATACATGTATATAAAGAGTAAATCTAGTCAAAGGACAAGGTATGGTGCAAGGGATGGTCTTTAGGTCTTAGGGATGGGCTTATGAGTCAAAGTAAGCAAGGTATGGCTAGGAAATGATGAAGTATGGTGTACATTAAAGAAGTATGTTGTTGTTTTGACCAAATGGAAGAGTTTCTAGTATTTCTTTGTACCATTGACCATAAATTCGGCATAGATAGGATATATATGATATATTTTTGCAACTTTTATGTATTGGGTATAAAAGTGGGTATTTGTTGAAGCGTAGAAAAGTTTTGGTGGTTCCGGGAGTGCCTAAACGCAATTTATCGCGAAACGTATACACTTTACGTATCCGATAAAAATAGAATGAACAAAGTTAATAATTATCCTCAAAATAATTATATAACCCTTGCTTAATGTAAACATTTAATTGTTTGATGCCCGTTTACATTGAACGCTAATTTTTTTAGCCTACGCGATTTAAACTTAATTCATGAAATTATAAGTCAAACTCGTACTATCACTAAAATAAATAGTACATTTATTGACGTCGTCAAAGACTTGAAAACACAGGGTGTTATAGAAAAACCCCCAAAAAACTTATCATAAAGCTTGAAATAAGCTCGAAATACGCTGTCAAAAACAACACCACTTTACAATATTTTCTTTAGATTTACAGCCATAATGAAACAACACTAGAAAAGGTTGAATGTTTATAACAGAAACCACATCAAAAGAACTCAAACCGTGGCTTTTTCATCAGAAATAAGCTCACAAAATAAGCTATAAGAAGCTATAAATAAGCTGTGATAAGCACGAAACAACACACAATACAAAATACCCTCGGTTAGCTCTTGATACCAGTTGACATGATTAATAAACACCTTTTTGGGGAGTCGGGATTGATCAAACCAAACAAGATGATACATGTTTGTTTTAGTGAGAGAAAGTAGAGAGAGGGTGGAAAAACCTGGATAATATTAGGTTGGAATGAAAAATACACAAAATGACTTCCACACCCCTCATGGAGAGCCACGAGGGGTATTTTATGACAAGCATAACATAACTATGCCTAAATAACAAAAGTAACCCCTGCGTATCACGCAGTGTTAATAACTAATCCAATTCACGTATAAGACACCAGCTTTACAAAATAGTAAGGCTAACAAAGCCTCTCCATGAGTGGTCTTTAGACTCTCTCAACACTTACTTTAATAACCGCTTCTTTAGCCCTGAACCTGAGCTTGTCAATCAAGCTATCATCATTCCGAGAACTACCAATCATCAACTTTAAAGAGATCCGAATACATTCTTTCACAATGACCTTCATCCGGAGGTAAAAGGGTGGGAACTATTCATTCGAGAGAATATGTTTAGTGTTCTAGGTAATAGGGATCATGTCAATGAATGCACCGCATACATGCTCTGCTACCTCAAAATATAGAAAAAAGTTTGACCTCACTTCCATGATTCTTATTCGAATGGAGTACTGAATGTAACACCCCCATCTTTGGATTGCGCAGCGGAAATTTTAATTGGGTGTTACTAAATAGCACAATACACCAAGATAATAGAAAACGACCCAAATGGGACGTTTTACAAACATGTGTTCCATTATTTAATCAGAGAAAATACGTTTAGGTCCCCACAAGAATCATAACCACAACCATTACAACATTTGAAAGACAATTGTTTCAAATTAAAGACATTGTTTTAAAACACAATAAGACATTGTTTTTAAAAGACAAGGAACACATAAGTAGTCTTTCACCAAATCATCACACGCACGACACCTCCATGCCATCGTTGCCTCATCCTTGGTTACCTGGGATAAAACATGTTTAAAACGTCAACAAAATTGTTGAGTGAAATTCATAGAGTTTAAAATAATCAATAAGTAATAATCTTTGAACTCATAATTAGTTCTCGAGAAAACATGCAACGAATGCAATGTATAACATCTCTTTTCTTTCACGCAATAAGATCATGACACCGAACGTTAACAATGCATATGTCATTTCATATGCCAGTTTGCCCCAGAATAATGTATTATTGTCATATACCTACTACTTCTAAATACAAAACATCCGTTTGACAGAGTGTTCACAAGGATTCATACCCTGGATGGGGTTGTCAAAACCAATAGATCTATTTAATGCATTAGCATTCACCTCACCAGGCGATTAATGGTTCATGAAATAAGGGACTTCGACAATAGCAACTTATGCGGAAACAATCTCATAATCGGGTCTAGCATACCATAAAATCATATGTGTTCGATTTTATAAAACAACATGTATCCCCCTTGCGGGTTTATAAAACAATCAAAAGATTTAAATGCGAGGCTATGAACTCACCTTAAGCAAAAGATTCCAATTCAATCAAATCAACAAGCGCAAATAACTTCACGATCAACCGCGACCTATATAGTACATATAGCGGTACGTGACTAAAAGTAAAATAATTCATATAATGCATAATTGCATCTATATTTATATAACTATTACGTATATACAATCAAATACTACAATCTCCAAGTGCGACGCAAAACATTTTACTTTGACGCACTAACAATATCACAACGTTTATTATAAAGTTTCTATTTTTAGAAAGCTGCCGAAAGTAAGATAATATAATCCAAACTTCATATTTCATCATTAATTAACTAACATTACAAACCCTTTGCTCATTATAAACCATATTCAAAAGTATACGCAAGTTTTACTTTCAAAAGTCAAATTTCGTAGTTGACTTTTACAGCAAAAATTACCAATCTTAATTTAGCCGTAAAATCTTCGTTATTAAGAGTTACGTGACGAGCCACCTAGCGAAACGTAGCTAAAGGCGAACTCTATCACTTTCCATTATCAAAAATAACTTTCAAAAATTTCTCGACTCGCTACGGGTCGGTCAAACTTTCTAGTCAAACTTAGTCAACTCAAAACCTATTAAAATGATATTTTTGACTTAAACCAACTATCAAAACATGTTTAACTAGCCTATTTAAGTATACCAAAACCATCAAACTTCAATCAATAGCCAAATATACTTTCAATAATTTCCGCACTTGAATCCTATAGCACACGATATATAATACGCAATATCATCAAATTAACCTCATAAAAATGTAACTAGTATACTTACAAAGCTATAACAAAAATCGATTTTGTTTCCCCTTGTTGGTTCAAAATCAGATGAAACCCTAAACACCAAAACCAAAACTTTTTCAATCAAGCCAACTAGCAAGAACACTAATCTAACAACACTAAACATCCTCTTGAGATCAAAATCACATGAACTTGACTAAATTTCTAACTTTCAAAATGCTCATTGCATGTGGGATTTTATTAGTGGGATGTGTAGGCCTTGATGAGAGGATTAAGAATATATATTTAGATTGTATTGCATGTCGGAAATTTGACAGTGGTGGTGGTGTTTTTGGTTGGCCGGTCATGGGTAGGGATGAGAGGACAAAGGAGAACAAATTTTGTAAAAGAGTTATAAATGTGTGTGTATGTGCCTTTATATAGAAAACAAGTTTAAGCTTTTAACACTTTTAGTCCCTCCATCCTTAAAGTCCTTTTATTTTTAGTACAATATGTTTATTTCGTCATTAAAACCGACCAGAAACTCGGGTCACACCACATTCGTAAATATTTTTATTCCGTCCCACTAAATTTACTTTAAAACCTTTAATAAAACGTTAAATCGCGTAAAACACGACCTTTAAACACGGCTTTTACAAAAACTCAGGGAAAGCCATAAAATACAACAATAAAATAATCACGCTCTCGGAGCGACAACATAATTTTTTCAAACTTTCTCGGACGCTAAAAACAAATAGAAACTAAATCACGGCTTGTAATTTCCCAATAAATGGAAATTTTCACCAAACCTTATATAGTATACACGAATAAAATCAGTTACGTAGTAAAATTAATTATCATAGCTCGGGATAATCGTTGACCTAAAACTCGGGTTGTTACACTTCAAGAAAAGTAGCTACGGTCTTATGCCTTATGCTATGCTCTTGACAAGACTCTTCAAAAACATCCTTCAATCCAACCCTCAATCCATTGTTCCATATGGTAGTTTCACGTATCATGAACATGTCATGAATCCCTTAGATATTTTTTTGGGTAAAGGGGATTATCCCGGTAAAATATATTAATCACAAAAATAGTTTGAGTACAATGGAATATGGCAGAGTACCATATTAACCTCAAGCAATGCTTGAACAACCTCTAACATACACTTGTGACAGGCCACAAGGCATCATAACTAACAGATACATAAACAATAACACCAATAGGGAAAAACCACTTAATAGTACATAAATCCCCACTACCATCGTTATGCAGCACCATAGGAGTAATACATGCCAACCGATAGTGCCTCCTTAAAAAACCTTCCCAAGAAAAACCCAGTAGGAAAAACCTTACAGAAGGAAAAAAGAGTACAGCTCTCGGCGAGCACTCTACCTTCCAACCAGCCTTAAGGCCATGAACCAAATAGAAAGAACTATCCTGAAGATTCATAATAGCACCCATTATTTAGAAGAAGAACCAATCAGCGATGTAGGCAGCTTCCAGAGATGAATAATCTTCTCAACATTCTTTGTCTTCTTAAACTTGCACGTAAGAAGCTTGAGACGGACATTAGACTTAATAATATTAATAACTTGATCCCTCGACCTCGAAGTCATCATAAAAAGCCTATTGTTCCTCTCTTGCCAAATAAAATAATTCGATGCAGCAAACACAAGCTTAGAAACCACACTTCTAGTCGACCTTATCTTAGCCAGTAGGCTAAGGAAATTCACAATAGAGTTTTAATCAGATGGTATGTTGGATATGCCCATAAAACTCTTAAGATGAGTCCAAACCTATAGAGAAAACACACACTCAAAAAACAAATGGTCATGAGAATCAGGTTGAGTACCACATAACGGACACTGAAGCAGGTTTAAGTTAGTATTACTACTAACATCCCATTGCCTCAGAGTATCTTGAGTCTTTAGCTTGTGTCTCATAACCAACCAAAGATGAATGGCATGGCGAGGAATCTAGTGCGAGAACCAAACAACATGAAACCAATTCACCTCATTTTCTCTAGGCCGAATACAATCCCACGCCTTAGCAACTGAGAAATCAAAGTCTCCCTGTGTAATATGTCTCTAAACAAGACCATCCGTAGCCGTAGAAATGTTCGGAACAATGACGTTAGCCAAACTAGGGTATCTGGAGATCCAATCAGGAGGCCAACACCACGTCCCTCCCTCAATAATCTCATTCACTTTAGCTGTAAGGCTAAGACCAGCCCTATATATATCTCTATTTGAAATGAAATCAGCAAGAGGACTCGAGCTACACAAGTTAATAAACCACACAAATATGGTAGCACCATTACCAACACGAGACCATATAAAAGGGCGAACAAGATTGCGTACCTAGAGGATTTTACACCATCCCTAAGACATTTTACCACGTAGAGGAATTTCCCAAAGGGTACAGCCATTTAGTTTATATGTATGTATCCATTTCACCCAAAGCGACTCCTTGCGAAGAAGTAACCTCGAAATATGGGTAGCAATAAGGGCTTTGTTAAAAACCTCTAACTGACGAATATCAAGGCCACCCTCTTTTCTTGGCAAACAAACATCTTCCCAAGCAACCTTAGCCTTTCCCCGTCTCATCTCACATTGACACCATAAGAAACCCTGCATCAATTGTTCCAATTCAAAGTATAGGACTAGAAGGCCAGATAAATACCGACGCCCAATAAACATGAGTAGAACCAAGGACCGAATGAATAAGCTGAGCTCTCCTCGTAAGAGATATAGATTTGTTCTTCCAATCATTGATCCTTCTTTTAACCTTTTCCATTAACTCCATACAATCCCTATAAAGAAGCCGTGAAGGAACCAAAGGCACCCCCAAGTATTTGATTGGCAGCTTACCTTCCTCAAAAGGGAGAATTTGGAGGATATCAAGCTTTACATGATTAAGCACATTACAAAAATACGTTGTGCTTTTGGGTAAGCTAGGAGTCAACCCCGAAGCATTTTTAAACTCCTCTAGCATATTCATAATAACCCAAGCAGATTCAACATCACCATGAGCAAAAAGAAACAAATCATCAGCAAAACATAAATTAATAATATTAAGCTTAGAGCAATACCGATGATAAGTGAAAACTAAATCACGAGCCTGCCAATGCAACATAAGAGTAAGAACCTCCATGACTAGAGTAAAAAGATAAGGGGACATCGGGTGACCTTGACGCAAACCCCTCTTTCCTTTGAAATAACCATGAAGATTACCATTAATGCTTAAAGAGAAAGAAGTAGAGGTAACACATTCCATAATCCATCCAGTCATACGTAGGTGGAAGCCAGATCTTATAAGGACATCTTTCAAAAACTTCCAATCAACTGTATCGTACGCCTTTTGAATATCAACCTTGAAAGCACACCTTGGAGTACTTCTATCTAGATGATAATTATGCATAAGTTCTTGAGTAAGGAGGATATGATCGGATATACGTCTTCCAGGAACAAAGGTTGATTGGTTAAGACTAACCAAGCTTGACAAGCTATCTTTCATCCTATTAGAAATAATCCTACTAATACGTTTATAAAGAACATTACAGCAGGAAATAGGGCGGTAGTCATTAATCCTCATATGGGTGGTAACCTTAGGAATTAAGGCAATGATAGTATGGTTAAGTTCTTTAAGAAGAACCCCATTAATGAAAAACTCCTTGACAGCTTTAATCACATCACCAGAAATAATATTGTAACACCCCCAAAAATGTGTCGCAGCGGAAATATGTCAGGGGGCATTACTTCATAATACAACAGCACAAGATACAAGAGAACGACCTCTAAATGTGTCGTTTGTAAAACAATCTCGTTGATTTTCTGAAATCAAAATAATAGTTGTCCCATAATTGCATCACCATGAAAAACTTGAATGTAAAGACTCCAATGCACATCAAATAATCCAAGCATCTAATTCACCTGAGAAAAACATGCTTAAAAGTGTCAACATTAAAGTTGGTGAGTTCATAGAGTTTTGTAAGTATAAATGTAAATGTTGGAATCCAAAGATTTATAAAGTGTGTATGATTATTTCAATCCTTATAATAATCGCCAAAAGTGCAAGAGTAAATGTAGAACCAAAAGAATTTAGTGTTTATTGCTCCACCGCAATATAATGAAAAGTGTTCAGAAGTTAGTAACGTTCAATAAGTAGTATGGACAGTGAGATCGTTGATTTTTCAAAATGTATGGGTCTACTATAACGAATACAGTACCACATAGATAATATCTACTGTTGCGCTAAGCTCATGACACCGAAACCTTAAGTATACGTTGCTATAAGTTACCCGGTAGGTGAATTGCTAAACCTAGTTTCCTTAAATGTAATGCGTCTGTACCTGGATAGTGCGTTGTTATCTACCGGACCATGGGAGTTCATTCCCTATAAGTATCTATTCTCACAGCATTCGCGCTCCCTCAACGGTCCGTTACGGTAGAGAAATTAACGGTTCATGATAAGGAGGACTTCATGCATAGAGTAAACTTAGGCAACTCGTAAAAAAGGGGGAAATTCTCACATTAAGTACTTGTGTCCAAGTAAAAGTAACCATTGTATTCGTAAAATAGCTTTGAGTACTTAAATCATAAGTAGAAAGAGTGTGATATATATCAAGTAGTGAATTCGAAAATGAGTATGTAAACAAATTCGTAAACCAATAGCAAAACGAGTAAGTGACAAGTTATGAAAACCAAGTTGTAATCAACCATGTAAATTGTGTTTGTAATGAATTGTACCAATCACGTATGTAACCAAATTGTAGAATAGTATGAGAAAAGATATTGTGTTAGCTCAATTTATTGGTCGATCAAGGAAGCTTCGGTCACTCTACGATGGGAGCTTCGGTCCATTTTAATTAGTTAATGTTGTAATAGAATTATTATCGGAATTGGGCTCGATAGTTTAATCTAATATTGTATATGTTTTGGTTTTATCCCAGCAAAAACCGAGCCCGGGTCCCCCCCCCCCCCATGTTAAATATCCCGCGCGTCACTTTTAAGTGTCGGGGTATATAAGGAACTTTTCCACTTGGAAAAGTTAGTAGTTGAAAATATCTAAATATATCTTTTTCTCTTTTCTCTCATTTCTCTCTCCTAGTTTTCTACTATAACAACCTCATCTATCTATATCATTTTCTATCCGGATTTCTTTGGTCGATTGTGTGAAGTGAAGTGTTATTGGACCTACAATTGGCATCAGGGGGGAGCTACGTGTGGATTCGTGGTTGATTCTTGTGGTTAAACAAGATCAAATTCGTGTGTAATATTGAAGAAAAAATCAAACCCGAATTATTGTGCTTAGATGTGTGAATGTTTTAGTTATTAAGCAAGATCTAGGCATAAGGTAGCTAATTGTGCAAGAGAAATCAAGTTAAAGGGTCAAAAAGGGCGATTTTTAGGCGATTTTAGGTGGAAAAACTCGTATATTTCGTCGTTGCGTTTTGACTTTCTGGCAAAGTTCACTGATGCTTTTGACTCTCCTTTGTTCCTTGTTGCGTTTTGACTTTTTTCTTGGTTGCGTTTTGACATTGGTTGCGTTTTGGTTCATTGCGTTTTGATTGCAGGTTGCGTTTTGAAGACATATATTGCGTTTTGACTAAGGAATACTTTGACCAATTTTTTATTTCATTGCGTTTTGACAAAATTTCATTGCGTTTTGACCATTGCGTTTTGACCATTGCGTTTTGACCATTGCGTTTTGACCATTGCGTTTTGACCATTGCGTTTTGAGCATTGCGTTTTGACCAAATCTCAACCACTGCGTTTTGATAAAGTTCATTGCGTTTTGATTCAAAAGGCACTGCGTTTTGTCTAGAAATCTTGCGTGAAGAAAAGGGTTTCAGTAAAACAGCCATAACTTTTGATCCGTAACTCCGTTTTAGGGCTAGTGACCCGCAAATCGAAGAGATAACGTTGACGGATCACGTTGTAACCACCCTTTAGCTGGTTAAGGATTTCTTAAGGCCCAAAAAGCTCGTTTACTATGATTTATTGACATTTTTCAGTTTTCTGGAATTTGTGTTAGAATTGTTTTTGTTCTAGCTCACGGCCCATCAGCATTTTAAGGCCTGTTTCAGTTTGGTGAGCCTATTTAAACAATCTACTGTAACCCAAGCCAGAAAATTATCTGTTTTTATACAATTAAATCATTGGCCGCTGACTCCGAATCAAATCATTCACGGTTTTCTATTGATTTTGTAAAATCCCGTTAATTCTTTTATCGGTTTTAATCATAGACGTGTAAAATCCCGTGAACGTGAATTGCTTACAAGACCACAAGACCAAAACTTCAATCACATCATATCCACTTAAGATCCAACAAAATCTTTCACACTTCATAATTAATAACCATTCATTAACCATGTCTACTCCAGTCACAATCCTTCAAAACAGATAGTCAAATGCACAAATATCTATCATGGCAGCTGGTTCGAAAGATCGTCCTCCAATGCTTGGACCAGGAAGATATTCACAATGGAGATCACGTTTTCTACGGTACATTGACACAAAACCAAATGGTGGCGGACTGAAAAAGAGTATACTAAGTGGTCCCTACATGCCAACCACTGTACAAGTTCAAGCTGTTGAAGCAGCGGAAGGTCGTCCTGCAGTTCCACAACATACATCAGTCGAAACAATATTGAACATGACTCCAGAGAACAAAGAACACTTTCAGTCTGAAAAGGAAGCAATTTTCTTGCTTTTAACCGGTATTGGAGATGAAATCTATCAAATGTGATGCTTGCAACACAGCAAATGATGTGGGATAGCCATTGAAAGGCTACAACAGGGTGAATCGTTGAACGTACAAGATGTAAAGACCAATCTGTTCTGGGAATTTGGGAAGTTTACTTCTCGAGATGGAGAATCCATGGAGTCGTATTACTCACGGTTTTACAAATTGATGAATGAGTTGACAAGGAACAACTTGCAAGTTACAACAATGCAAGTGAATGTTCAATTTCTTCAACAAACTTCAACCTGATATGGTCAAGATTTGTGACGATTGTCAAACAATCAGAAAAGATAGACATCGTCTCATATCACAGATTATTTGACATTCTGAAGCAGTTTCAACTGGAAGTTAATGATATCCGTGCTGAGAGAATAGCCAAAAGTGCAAATCCATTAGCACTCATTGCGGCTGCTCAACCATATTCAGACAATTACTATCAAGCACCAAAACCTCAAAGATCAAATGCAACATCATCTTCCACACGACCAAGTGCGTCTACCAGACATAAAGGCAAAGAGATCGCCAAACCAGTTACTCCTCAATCTGAGTCCGTTTCTGAGGAAGACAATGATCCAGAACAAGCTCGGAGGGATATGGATAATGACAAAAGAACTTGGCAACTCCTTGCTAAGTACTTAAAGAGTGTCAAACCTACCAACATCAAACCCTTCGAACTTCTTCAAACTCCAGGAACAAGACTGAAGATACTACACCAAGGTATAACAACGACAATCAGTCAGGGCATTTTGGAAATCAAAGGACGATAACAGTTGCTGGGGCTAGGGAAACAGTAGGCAGTCCGGTAGTGCAACAAAATGGGATACAGTACTTTAACTGCAAGGGATTTGGGACACTATGCCAGGGAATGCAGGGCCACATGCGGGTTAAAGACTACGCGTAGCACTGGAGAAGTGATGGTGTGGCAAACAAGCTGAACAAGGTGTTCCTCTGCAAGCTGAGCAATCTGATTGGCTAGAAGGACATCGGGATGAAGAGATTGATGAACAAGAATTGGAAGCACATTACAGCTACATGGCAAAAGATCAGGGCGTATCACCTGAAGAATCCATGTTCTACTGGTCAGACATTGGAACTGGTACAAAATCTTTGATGAAAGTAATGTGTATGACAATGTGAGACGACATTCTGAGCAACCTGAATCCATTAACGACACATATGTTTTGGAGAAGGATGATAGCAAATGCTTTCATTATCTTTTTTTTTTTTTATTTTTATCACTTCTGATTCATCAAAATATATGTACTAATGATAATCAGGCTGATCAAAATGTTGTAGAATGTGTTAATGAGCGTGATGCGCTTGCTAATTTAATTGCTAATTTAACTCTGGATACGGAGGAAAACAAAACGATTTTAAAGCAATTAAAGAAAGCAAACGCATCAGTGACTCAAGAATTAGAAAAGTGCAAAACTAACCTTGATGAAACCAATAGTGCTCTAAAGGAGGCTATTAGTTGTCGGGATAGTTGTCTGATTGCACTTCAGAACAAACAGAATGAGTTTGAGAAGTACAAAGCCTTTAATGACCGGACGATTGATTATGAGATTCTTCAAACAAAGTTAAATGAAACTCTAGGACTATTAGCCTTAAAAGACATTGAAATTAAAGAAGGTTTAAAGACAAAAGCCTATGAAATTTCAGTTCTTGATCAGAAACACGATGATTTAGTCAAAAAGAGTCTTTTAACTAAGTCACAACTGGAAGGTTATCTCAAAGAGAACACAAAGGTCATTTCGGATTTAAAGGTTAAGGAAGATAAAGATATTGACAAGATGATTGAAATGGACAAACAATTAAAGTTTTTGAATGAAATTGTTTATACTCGTAATCAGTCAATTCAGACCATTCATATGTTAGCACCCAAATGCTCGACATATAATGGTAGACCAACCTTTGCTAATCCAAGGTACCTCAAGAAAGCTCAATCTGATAAGCCATGTTTGTATGAGATCCCATATGATACTTCTGATCCTGCAAACAGATTTGCCCCTGACAGGGAAGGGACCATGACTCTTGATAACGAGAGTAGATCAAAATTGAATAAAGATTATGTTAAACCATATGATTACACTAATCAGAATAGTCTTTATGAAATTTTTAAAGGACCCTCACTGGAGTATCTTTATCAGTTGGAACGCACAAAAGAAGTTAGGAAGACAATGTGGAGAAAACCGTTTGTTAGAACAAAACCAAACATTGCTAAAAACGTTGCCTTTCTACCCGTTTCAAAATCCATTAGTAAAAGTAGACAAGTTTTTAACGAAATGACATTTAACATCAATCAATTTAGGGAAATTGTTGATCAAACTTGGTTTAAACATACTAGTGATTATTTTCGGGTGCCAACTGCTCATGATATGGAACTTTTGATAAAAACCTTACTCATGCCTCTTTCAATAAAGTCACAAAATGACAGTTTTCGATTTGAACACGAACTTAAAACAGAAATGCATGAAGATTTTGAGTACGTTAAATCTCTTGAAAACGAGGTTGACGAACTTGAATCTGAAAAGGCTGATTTTTCAAATATGTATGATCTACTTATCGAAGAGTGTGTGTCTAAAGATGTTACATGTTCATATTTGCATTCTCTGTCTGATTTAAATGCTTATGCTGAATTACAATACGTGTATCTTCATAAAGTCAAAGAATGTGAATGTCTTGCACAAAAGCTTTCGAAACAAACTGAATTATGTTAAAAGACGATAGTTCATAATAGCTTTTAAGAGTTTTAATAAAACTTGAAAAAACACGCTCGATTTCTCTTTTTGAACATTTTCTTTTACTTTTTTACAACATTTTGGTTTAAAGTAACAGATGAAAGAAAGAAAATTGAGTTGTTGCAAAAAAAAAAAATAATAAAAAAAAAAATAATTCTTAAATAACCAACCCAGTTTTTGTTGCTAAGAAAATTTTTGCATGCCAAATGTATTCGGGAAAAGAACTATTACCGTAGAACAATATTATCTTGTTGAAAATACAAAGATTTGAAAGCTCAAATGACAAAGACAAAAGTACATGGTTGTGATTGATAAAAATCGAGTTTCAAAAGAGAAACCCTCATTCTAGGTAAAACAAAAGGAAATAGGCTTTGTGGATACCTCAGTTTGATTAAACCATATGTGTGTTTCGAAAAACACCAAATGCTCAACAGTGGGGGTCGGGGGACGGGGGAGTATACGGGTGGGGATGTCGTCGCGACAGTCTGGCGGGTGCGGAAGGGTGTTATTTGCCATTGTTTTCCACCAATTTTCCTTCCTTCATTGTTTTTAAGGTGGTGTGTTCTTGTTTGATGGCTTCATACCGGTAACTCCAGGTTTTTTCTCAAATTCTCCTGAATATTTGGAAGAGAGGAGAAGTAAGTTTTCAATTAGATTTCTGGTTCAGTAGTTTTACTTTTTTATTAAAACTAAATGCTGTCGTGATGGTTTGTGTTTTAAAATCCAGTCATCTCCTTCAACCACGAATTTGCCCTCAGTTTAGAATCCATGCGTGTTTCAGAAATACACAATAATTGTTTTGGCTTTTTTGTTAAACATTTAGGAACGTCTAAAATAGAATAGGAAGAAGAAGAAGAGAACCTTATTAAGGTCCTGCCACCACATGATCTAAAACTTAAAACTATTCAAACCATAATTAATCTGATATTCACAAAATACTCTTAAATAAAAATATCGTTACATTATAAGTCTATAAATTACATAATATGACAAAAACTCCGAACATCAAACAAGAAAAGTTGAGTGGGGAACACCGTTACCCTTAAAGGTTCGAATAAATGATTTAGGTGTAATATTTTAATATATCCTTCTCTAGGTCTTCATATTCGGAAGGTTGGTACAAAGAATTTTTCACTTCGAATGGTTGTTTTGTGTTAGCAGACCACAGTCTTAAAGTTGCTTTTTTTTTTTTATTCAAGTTTTAAAGATTAAGGTCGTTCTGATTTTTTCTCACTTTGGTTTTCGTTTTGCACAAACATTTGTTTTTCCAAGTGTAAGTCTTTTTTTTTTTTCAAAAGAATGATGGAAGTAGATGTCAGCAATTAGTACACTTCATTAGGTGTTCTAGGACGTTTCTTTCTTATAGAGAGGGTTTACTAGCAGTCATAGTTTATGCGCTGTATGATTGATTGGCCCTGTCTTATTGCACCTGAACTGTCGTTTGTGATGGTTGTGTTTCTAATACGTTTGCTTCCGTTTGTTTGGTGTCTTGTGACATGTGCGAAAATGTATTTGTGGTTTATTTAATGTCTTTCTATTGTTGGTATTTTCTTGTATTTCCACATGTCTATGTTTTTTTTAGATACAAGCCCTTTGAAATTTGACTCATGTGAAACAATTGTGAATAGAAAGCCACCTAATAGTCAGTGCCTATTCTACTCCCGTGCCTCTTCGAATAGTATACTCAAGGCAAAGTGGGGCAAAGGGGGGAAAGGCGAAAAAATCTGTCTCCCACAATCCGTTAAAAAATTTTGTCGTTGTTGTTTTAGTCGTTTTCTTCGGGAAGGACTTTAGCCTTCTATCTGTCATCGCTTTTAAAGTGGCACCAACCCCTAAATTAAGGAAACAGTTGCATCAGGAGAAGTTACAAAACTATTCAGAAATCCAAGAGTATACTATATCATAAAGAGTGCAGAGTTGTTCATGAGAATACAAATTCAGGAATGGAAATGTGGATAGGCTAGGGATTACAGAGAATGTGCTTCCAATCAGGTTATACATGGACCAAAAAGCCTCTTATGGACCAAAAAGATTATGGGGATGTCCCTAATAATTACGGAAAAAAAAATGATGTATCTTCTCCAAAAAATAGTTAAGTCCCCTATAGACATTTTGTCTCTAGGGTATTAACTAATTGTTTTGCTTTTGAAGGTATCACAACTCCATAGGGATTCCCATGTTGTCCAAGGTTCCATCTGTCTCTATTTCTATTTACGATTGTACTAACTCATCCCTATTTCATTGTTGACTCTGGCAGGCACAAAGCACATTCGTTCGGGGCAATTCTCAAGCTGTTTGCTGTCATTCTTTTTTTGCTGGAGGAGAGTAAAAGATAATTTTTGGGTCACTCCGTGTCGGTTTTCGTTTTTGGGTAAATGATTTATGTTTTGCTTCCCAATTTCTTGGTTTTTGGAGTCTCTGGTTCAAGGGAATGTTCTTGATCAAACGGGTTTACTTCGTCGAAGGCATTTCAATCATTAATCTTTTTCTCGGATGGGTCAATTCTGTGATGCGGATTTTAGAGGTGGCTTTCAGGAATTAACTTGTTTTGTAAGAGACGAATATTTCAGGGAAAACGACTTTTTAATCATAACTCGGTAATCGTGGGATTCCGATCTTTACACAATATCTCTTCAAGAAAAACAACTTCATCATCCTACAATCCTGTTTCTTGGCATAAAGATTCTCCACCAACTCAAGCATGGTTATGGCATCGAACCAAGGTCTTTCTCATACATAACTCTCAGTACTGGTGTTGCGTTTACATCACATTTTTTTTTATATCCATAGACAGATATTTTGTGACAGGCTTACCTAAGTTGAAATATTGTCTAGGATCTCTTTGTTCGCATTGTTGAACATGTTAATAGCAAAAAAGAAGCTCGTTTTTGAGTCAAAATGCATGTTCCAAGTTCCATAGCCCCCGAAGGTCTTGGGAATGTGCTTCACTCCATGGGGACTTGTGTGGTCCCAATGAGGGTGCTAAGCCATAATGGGAAGAAAGAAATATATTTGGTGATTGGTTGTTGACTATTTCAATGATAATACTCTGGACTCTTTTTCTACGAATACAAGATGAAACTCCAGAAGTTCTTTTTTAAAGACTTTCTCACCTGATAGTATTATCAACCGCAATCTTTCAAGCTCAAGTTATTAGTGTCCGTACTGACAGAGGAACAGGTTCTTGAACTAGACACTCCATTGCTTTATTTTCAAAGAAGAAAGCCATGGAACATCAGGTCTTCCACTCCCCGAACACCTGAACACGACGGCTGTTGTCGATAAAATAGACGGAACCGCTCGTGCCAACTTGTTTTGTGGCTGATAGATAACGATTTGTGTTTGCTTCAGTCTTATATGATTCCATTTTCCATTATTGGGCTGATGCTTGTTATGGCTACCGTATTGCTATACTTCAGATACTGATCCAATCATCATATCCACTTATGGAAAAAGACCTGGCCTTTAATCACCTCATTAATGTCAGTAAACCTTCATAAAATATTAAAACATCTTAGACATACTTTGGTTGCATTTGTTTCATAAACTAGAGATGGGGGGGGGAAAAGGGTAAATCTGGATAAGTTGAATGTAAAAAAAGTGGGATCATTGTGTCATGGTTGGATATGTATACTCAGTCGGAAGGGATATCGTGTTTTCAAAGATTATTTGGTATCTAAGGTAACATCACGCTTAATAGTTGAGTTCCATTCATATTTAAAGTTTTTGATGAAATCAAAGAAATGAAGTATGATACACAACTAGTTCAGACCGTAGCACGCACAACGGACAAGTGAAATTTCATCATATTTTTGTTACTGATGGACTGTTATATTCCAATTAGAGTTTGTAGGTTGCTGTTGGGAAAATTTATGTCTCTTCAGGACACTCGTTCCTCAAGGACAAAAGGCGTCTCTCTAATGTATTATAAAAACTGCTGTCCCCGTCTGCCACCTTGACACAAGTAATATGTTTTGTCTTCCTACAGCCAGACGAAAAAAAAGATATAAAATAATAAAAAGACAGATACGAGATTGTCATCACAAATATGGGTTTTTAAGATTTATCTCTTTCTAACTTTCACCTGTCAATTTGCTTTTGGAAGATTATTACAAAATCCTAACACGATCTTTGCTGAGGTGAGGCGGGGAAAACAAACAATGATCCCACAGCGCAACGGAAAGATTCTCATTTTCATCCGGAAAGGATGAGCTCATAGAAGGGAAATGGGATGTCTCTTTTGGACGATGCTTTTCTTGTCAATCCTTTTTGATTCACTTCGAAGTTACTTAGAAAATGGTGTGCGGTGTGTTCCTTTCCCTTCACGCGACATTGATCAATTAAACTGATGTGCCATTTCTATTTTCTTCAAACCAAAACACAAAGTCATCCGTGATTACCGAATGGACAAGGGCAGCAGAGAGAGACGAGCTTCTCCAATCTTTACATTCTTCTTTTTTTTTTCTTCATCCTCATCCCGTTTTGTGTTTGAGAGAGTTTTTGTGTTATAATTTTGTGATCGTAATTTCCTCCTCGTCACCATTCGGTATTCTTGACTTATTGGGTTGAAATGAATGCAACAGTCGTTTCTTTTCAAATGTCGCGTGTGGGAAGATCTCCTTGTTCTTTTGTATACTCGTGTACAAAAAAGGATTGACAAACTCAGCTTCTTGTAATGATGCAGTCGGTGCTTTGATCATTGTTGTTTTCATCAGCAAGATCGTGTGTTGGATGTTTTATCTACCAAGCAAAGGAATGAACGAGAAATTCTAACCCTTGTTTGTGATGAATCTGTCTTTTCGTGTGTTAGGAACTTCAGTTTGTCTTGGGGGCACGGGGTATAGTGTGCTCTGTTATTAATCTTGAGCCTTTTGTCCTTGAGGAAAACGAGCGCCTGAAGAGAACATTTTCTAACCATGACATCTCTTGTCGTTGTGGTGCGAGGTTGAACTGTTGTGATCAGTAATCATTTCTATTGAGTTCATCAAACGTTATATGATTGGACTCAACTATTAAGAGTGGTCTCTTATTGTAAACACGATTCATCCCATTCGACTGAAGTAGGAATATTCCAACCATGACACATTTGATCCCCTTTTTCTTTCTTTATTACAGATTTTTCCCCCCATCTCTAAGTTATGTAACAATTGCAACCAAAGATGTGAAGTTGTTTTACTTGTAGGTTTCCTGTCATTAATGAGGTGATATGCAGTCTTCCATAATTGGATGATGATTGATCTGTTCTGAGTATAGCATGCGGTTGCAACTGCTTCAGCCCAAAATGATAATGGAAGCTTAGAAGCTGAGAGCATTGTTCGAGCAGCCTCAACAAGTGTACGGTTCCGTCTTTCGAAACGCGTTCCTGTTCAGGTGTTCGAGGAGTGGAAGTCTGATGTTCAATGCCTTCTTCTATTGAAATAAGGCATGGAGTGTTTGTTCATGAACTTGTGCCTCTGTCAGACGGACACTAAATTAACTTGTGATTGAAAGAGTGCGTTGAATCATCGTGAGAAAGTCTTTAAGAACTTCTGGTGTTTCATCCTTGGATCGTAGAAAAAGAGTCCAAGAGTATCTTGAATAGTCATCAACAATCACCAGAATATATTTTTCCATTTTTGATTGCAAAACCGCATTTTTGGACCACACAAGTCCATGTGAAGCAAATTCAGCCTTCATCCCTTCCTTTGGACAACTTGGTTACAGCTTTTGACTTTAACGAGTTCTTTTTGCTTTAATCATTTCAAAGACGAGAACAAAGTCCTGTTACTTGACATTATTTCAAACTTAGGGTAAGGCTGTCACAATATCTTTCTTGGATAGTTTTAAGGGATGTAATCGAAGTTAGATTGGAAAGTTTCGATGCCATATACACATGCTTGATTTGCGTGAAAGCTTTAGCCCATGAAACAGTTTGAGTTGAATGAAGTTGTTCTTGAAGAGTTATTGTGTAGGAGATCGGATCCACGATTACAGTTAGTTAAATCGTTTCCCTCGAAGATCTCTTACAAAACCAAGTAGATTTCCTGAAGCAACCTCTTAAATCAGCATCACAGATTTGACATCCGAGAAAGATTATGATTGAGGCCTTGACTGTAGTTAAACCGTTTGATAAGACTTTCCTTGAATCAGATTCTCCATAACCAAGAATTGGATCAAACTGATCATTTCCAAAACGAACAGTACCCAGAAATTTCTCCACAAAATTACACAACAGCTTGAGATTGCCCGTCATGTGCTTTGTGCATCCAGAGTCAACAATGAATAGGATGAGTTGTACAATCTGTAAGAGAATTAGAGGACGATGGAACATTGGACAAATTGGATCCTTTTTTTTTTTTTTTATTTTTTTTTTTTTTTTTTTTTTTTTTTTTTTTTTTTTTTTTTTTTTTTTTTTTTTTTTTTTTTTTTTTTTCTTTTTTTTTGATGGAGTTTGATATTCTTCAAAACCATTAGTAATCCTAGAGACATATGTTCTATGTGGGACTAATATTTGATGATACATTCTTTTTTCATAATTTTAAGGCTTCCATATCTTTTTGGTCCTAAGAGGCTTTTGTGTCCATGTATATCCTGATGGACATCTCTTAGCTATCCACCATTTCCATTCCTGATTTGTATTCTCATTACAAAACTCTTTATAGTATCTCTTGGTTTAGATTTTGAATAGTTCGTAGTCTGATGCAACTGTTTTCTTATGGGGTGTTGCAACAGATTTGTTTGCTTTTCTCTTGGGTTTACTAGCACTAATAGGCACTACATTAGGCTTCTTAGTTCTAGTGTTCACGTCATTCAAGTATCTAGAAACACAAGCATCATGATTAGAATTAAACACACATTTTCCACATTCAGCACATACACTGTCACATTCGAAGTTCTGATTTGAACTGTCATTACAGCAGGTACAGACTTTGTTTTCTTAGAAATTCTTGAAATCCGATGATGGTCTTCTACTTCCTTCTTTTGAAACTTCACATGTTGATAATGTTTGGCACACCTTTATCTTTTAACTTGATATGCACTTATGCTGTGGTCTTGCTAAAACACTAGTAGTGTGAATTACTCTGAGATTTAGGACATGTGTGGATTAGTATTCCTAGACGCATGAGGCAACTGTGGTGTTCTTGTTGGTGTTGTTGGTGGAGGCATTTATACGTTCCTGGTTTAAGCAATTTGTGTTTAGAACCAGCTTGGTTTCTATTCTGAGGATAAAAAAAATTTCTGTTGGTGTGACTGGTCTTAAAACAAACACTATCCGACGCATTAGTTTTATTAACCGATGACTTCGTTTGAAAACTTATCATTTCAGGAGAATTTGCAAAACGGAAGTCGGTTTTCCTAAAACTGATGGTTTTGGAATCCGTTGAGCATTTGGTTTGTTCGAAAAACTGATGGTTTATCAATACTGAGTTTCCACAGACTTTCATTTGTTACAAGAATGAGTTTCTTTAAACTCATTTAATCACCATGTTCTTGTATTGCATTTTGAGCTTTCAAAATCTTGTATATTTCATGTTATTGTTCGTTTCTTTTCGAAATACATTGAAGCATTATTCTTTGAAACTGGGTTGTTTTTCATTGTTCTTTACCAATGTTGTAAAGAAGTTCAAGTGAAGGATAATCGTGTGTTTTTCAAGTTTAGTAAAACTCTTTAAAAGCTTATTATGAACTTTAGTTTTTTAACAGATTCAGTTTTGTTTCGACAAGCTTTTGTTGGGCAAGACATTCACATTCTTTTGCTTTAGAGATACACGTCATTGTATTCAGCATTAGCATTAAATCAGACAGAGATGCAAAATATGAACAAGTAACATCTTTTTAGACACACCACTCTTCGATAAGTAAGAGATAATACATATTTGAAAAAATCAGCCTTTCAGTTTCAAGTTCGTTCAACATCGTTTTCAGAGATTTAACGTACTCAAAATCTTCATGCATTTCTGTTTTAAGTTCGTTGGTTAAAATCGAAAACTGTCATTTTGTGACTTTATTGAAAGAGGCATGAGTAAGGTTTTTATCAAAAGTTCCATATCATGAGCAGTTGGCACCCGAAAATAATCACTAGTATGTTTAAACCAAGTTGTATCATCAAATTCCCTAAACTTGTATTGATGTAACATGTCATTCGTTAATTACTTGTCTACTTTTACTCTAATGGATTTTGAACGGGCTAGAAAGGCACGTTTTTAGCAAATGTTTGGTTTTGTTCTAACAAACGGTTTTTCACATGTCTCTCCTAACTTCTTTTGTGCGTTCCAATGATATAACGATAATCCAGTGAGGGTCCTATAAAAATTTCATAAAGACTATTTCTGGATTAGTGTTATCATATGGTTTAACATAATCTTAATACAATTTTGATCTACTCTCTGTTATTCAGAGTCTGGTCACTTCCCTGTTCAGGGGCAAATCTGTTTGACAGGGATCAGAATAGAGTATTCATATGGGATCTCATACAATCATGGTCTTTATCAGATTGAGCTTTCTTGAGGTACCTTGGATTTGCAAATCGGTTGGTTCTCCATTATATGTCCGAGCATTGGGGTGCTAAACATATGAATGGTATGAATTGACTGAATTACGCAGTAATAAACAATTTCATTCAAATAAAATTTAATTGTTTGGTCCTTTTCAAATCATCCTTGTAATCTGTCAATATTCTTTATCTTCTTTAACCTTTAAATCCGAAATGACCTTTGTGTTCTCTTTGAGATAACCTTCCAGTTGTGACTTAGTTAAAAGACTCTTTTTGACTCTAAATCATCGTGTTTCTGATCAAGAACTGAAATTTCATAGGATTTTGTCTTTAAACCTTCTTTAATTTCAATGTCTTTTAAAGCTAATAGTCCTAGAGTTTCATTTAACTTTGTTTGAAGAATCTCATAATCAATCGTCCGGTCATTAAAGGCTTTGTACTTCTCAACTCATTCTGTTTGTTCTGAAGTGCATCTCAGACTACTATCCCGAAACTAATAAGCTCCTTTTAGAGACACTTTGGTTTCATAAAGGGTAGTTTTGCACTTTTCGAATTCTGAGTCATGATGCAGTTTGCTTTCTTTAAATTGCCTTTTTAAAATTGTTTTGTTTTCACCTCTTATACCGAGTTATTTAGCAATTAATATTAAGCCAAGTGCATCACGCTCATTAACACATTCTACAACATTTTGATCAGCCTGATTATCATTAGTACATATATTTGATGAATCAGAAGTGACATTGCTATCATCCTTCTCCAAAACATATGTGTCGTTATGGATTAAGGATGAGCTCAGAATGTCGTCTCACATTGTAAAACACATTATCTTTCATTCATGATTTTTGTACCTGTTCCTATGGTTGACCAGCTAGATCTGGATTCTACAGGTGAGACTCTCCTGAATCTAATGCCATGTAGCTGTAATGTGCTTCCAATTCCTGTTCATCAATCTCTTCATCCGTGTCCTCTAGCCAATCAGCTTGCTCAGCTTGCAGTGGAACACTTGTTCAGTTGTTTGGCACATCATCATCGTCTCCTTGTGATGCCGTCAGTCTTTAACCCGCTTTGGACTTCCTGCATTCCTGCATAGTGTCCAAATCCTATGCAGTTAAAGCACTGTATCCCTTTTGTTGCACTACCGGACTGCCTACTGTTTCCTATAGCCCCAGCAAATGTTATCGTCCTTTGTTTTCCAAAAATGCCTGCGATTGTCGTTGTTTATTCCTTGGTTGTAGTATCTTCAGTCTTGTTCTGGAGTTTGGAAAGAAGTTCGAAGGTTGTTGTGGTAGGTCTTGTACAGGTCTTCTTGAAGTCTTAGACAAGGAGTGCCAAGTTTCCTTTTCATATCATTATCCCTCCGAGCTTGTCTGGATCACTGTCTTCCTCGAGAAACGAACTCAGACTTGGGAGTAACTGTAGTTGGCGGATACTCTTTGACTTTATGTTCTGGTAGAGCATGGTCGTGTGGGAGTTGATGTTGCATTTTGACTTTGAGGTTTTGGTGCTTGATAGTAATTGTCTGAATATGGTTGAGCAGCCGCAATGAGTGCTAATGGATTTGCACTTTTGGCTATTCTCTCAGCACGGATATCATTAACTTCCAGTTGAAACTGCTTCAGAATGTCAAATAATCTGTGATATGAGACGATGTCTATCTTTAGATTGTTGACAATCATCACAAATCTTGACGATTCTGGTTTTGAAGTTGTGAGAAATTGAAAATTTCCTTGCATTGTTGTAACTTGCAGTTGTTCCTTGTCAAACTCATTCATCAATTTGTTAAACCGTGAGTATAAAACTCTTCGGATTCTCATCACGGAGAAGTAAACTTCCAAATTTCCAGACAGATGTCTTTACATCTTGTACGTTCAACGATTCACCCTGTTGTTCTTTCAAAGGCTTATCACATTTCTTTTGCTGTGACTGCAAGCATCAACAGTTGAAGTTAGATTTCATCTCCAATACCGGTTAAAAGCAAGAAAAATTGACTTCTTTTCAGACTGAAAGTGTTCTTTGTTCTCTGGAGTCATGTTCAATATTGTTTCGACTGATGTATGTTGTGGAACTGCAGGACGACCTTCCGCTGCTTCAACAGCTTGAACTTGTACAGTGGTTGGCACGTAGGGACCACTTAGTATACTCTTTTTCAGTCCGCCACCATTTGGTTTTGTGTCAATGTACCGTAGAAAACGTGATCTCCATTGTGAATATCTTCCTGGTCCAAGCATTGGAGGACGATCTTTCGAACCAGCTGCCATGATATTATTGTGCATTTGACTATCTGTTGAGGATGTGTTGACTGGAGTAGACATGATGAATGAATGGATATTAATTATGAAGTGTGAAAGTTGTTGGATCTTAAGTGGATGTGATGTGATTGAAGTTGTGGTCTTGTGGTCTTGTAAGCAATTCACGTTTCAACTGGGAATTTTACACGTTAAGATTAACACCGATAAAAAGAATTTAGGGATTTTTACATACATCATAGAAACCGTGAATGATTTGATTCGAAGTCAGCGGCCAATGATTTAATTGTATAAAAACAGATAATTTTCTGGCTTGGGTTACAGTAGATTGTTTAAATAGGCTCACCAAACTGAAACAGGCCTTAAAATGCTGATGGGCGTGGACTAGACAAAAAACAATTCTAACACAATTCCAAAAAACTGAAAAATGTCAATAAATCATAGTAAACGAGCTTTTTGGGCCTTGAAAAATCCTTAACCAACTAAAGGTGGTTACAGCGTGATCCGTCACGTTTTTCTCTTCGATTTGAGAGGTCACGGGCCTAAAACGGAGTTACGGATCAAAAGTTATGGCTGTTTTACTGAAACCCTTTTCTTCACGCAAGATTTCTAGACAAAACGCAGTGCCTTTTGAATCAAAACGCAATGAACTTTATCAAAATGCAGTGGTGAGATTTGGTCAAAACGCAATGCTCAAAACGCAATGGTCAAATACGGCATTGTCTTTTTCAATACGCAGTGGTCAAAACGCAATAGGTCAAACGCAATGGTTCAAAATGCAATGGGATTTGGTCAAAACGCAATGAAATAAAAAATTGGTCAAAGTATTCCTTAGTCAAAACGCAATATATGTCTTCAAAACGCAACCTGCAATCAAAACGCAATGAACCAAAACGCAACCAATGTCAAAACGCAACCAAGAAAAAAGTCAAAACGCAACAAGAAGAGAGTCAAAACGCAACATGAACTTTGCCAGAAAGTCAAAACGCAACGACGAAATATACGAGTTTTTCCACTAAAATCCGCCTATAAAAATTGCCTTTTTTGACCCTTTAACTTGATGTCTCTTGTACAATTAGCTACCTTATGCCTAGATCTTGCTTAATAACTAAAACATTCACACATCTAAGCACAATAATTCGGGTTTGATTTTTTCTTCAATATTACACACGAATTTGATCTTGTTTAACCACAAGAATCAACCACGAATCCACACGTAGCTCTGATGCCAATTGTAGGATCCCAATAACACTTCACTTCACACAATCGACCACGAAATCGGACTAGAAATGAGATAGAGAGATGAGTTGTTAGAGAGAGAAACTAGGAGAGAGAAATGAGAGAGAAAAGAGAAAAAGATAATATTTAGGATATTTTCAACAACTAACTTTCCAAGTGGAAAGTTCCTTATATGCCCCGTCAATTAAAAGTGACTGCGAGGGATATTTAATTGGAACGGGCTCGAGTTTTGCTTGGGATTATACCCATAACATATTACAATATTAGATTAACATCGAGCCCAATTCCCGATAATCTTCTTATCTACAACCTTAACTATTTAAGACCGAAGCTCCTTCGGAGAGTGACCGAGCTTCTTGTTCGGACTCAATTATTTGAGGACTAACACATATCTTTACTAATACTTATTCTACATCATTGGTTTAATACTGTTGATTTTACAACTTCATTTACAAACACATATTACATGGTTGTATTACAAACTTGGTTTCATACCTTGTCATTACTCGTTTGATATATGTTTACGAATTCTGTTTACCATATCATTTCGATTCAAATATCTTGATTTATATCACATATTTCTATCTTTTGGTTTTAAGTACTAAAAGCTATTTAGTACATTGGTTACTTTTATTTGGAACACAAAGTACTTTACGTGAGAATTTTCACCTTTTTACGTGTTTTTGCCTAAGTTACTCTATTGCCTGAAGTCCCCTTATTCATGAAACCGTTATTTCTGACCGACGAGGATATCCGGTTGAGGAGCGCGAATGCTGTGAATAGATCTATTGGAATGAACTCCCATGTAACGGGTAGATAACAACGCAATAACCATGTACACGGACGCCATTAAATTTAAGGAAACTAGGTGTTAGCAATGCACTACCGGGCATCTAAACTTTATAAAACAATTAAAAAAACGTTACTTAAGGTTTCGGGTGTATGAGCTATAGCGAAACCGTAAATTATGTATCTATGTGGTTTTGTATTTGTTATAGTAGACCAATACATTTTGAAAAAAATCAATGAATCTCTGCTGTCCATACTACTATTGAATTATTACTAATTTCTGAAAACACTTTTAATTATATTGCGGTTGGAGCAATAAACACTTATAAACTCTATTTGTTCTTACATTTACTCTTACATTTTGGCGATTATTATAAGGATTAACATGGTCAGGCACTTTATGTTATAAATCTTTTGGATCACCAACAATTTTCATTTATACTTACAAAACTCTATGAACTCACCAACTTTAATGTTGACACTTTTAAGCATGTTTTTCTCAGGTGAATTAGATGCTTGGACTATTTGATGTGCATTGGAGTCTTTACATTTAAGTTTTTCATGGTGATGTAATTATGGGACAAATGTTTTATATCAATTTCAAGAAAATCAACGAGATAACTTTTCAAACGACACAGTTAGAGGTCGTTCTCTTGTATCTTGTGCTATTGTATTATGAAGTAACGCCCCCTGACATATTTCCGCTGCGACACATTTTTGGGGGTGTTACAGCAACGTACTCATGGAATGTTATGTTTGAATGGGAGAAGTTGGATACCCTGTCGAGGTAAATTAAGAGATTTGATTATGAATGAATCGCATAAGTCAAAGTATTCGGTACATCCTAGATCGACAAGATGTCTTCAAGATTTAAAAGATAGCTGTATTGGTGGGCGGAATATGTAAGCAGAGATTGCCACCTTACGTCAGTAAAGTATTGACTGTGCCTAAGTCAAGGCCGAATACCAAAAAACCATCCAGTTTTTTTTTTTGTTTTGTTGGTTCAACCTGTGATCCCAGTATGGAAGTGGGAAAACATTACTATGGATTTCGTTACTAAGTTGCCAAAGACATAGTCTGGTCAAGATACAATTTGGGTAATTATAGACCAATTCATAAAGTTTTCTCATTTCTTACCAATAAAGGAAACGACTTAATTGGTGAAGTGATGAGGAATATACTTGAAGGAAGTAGTCTCGAGGAATGGAGT
This sequence comes from Tanacetum coccineum, assembly GCA_026074375.1. Lineage (NCBI taxonomy): Eukaryota > Viridiplantae > Streptophyta > Magnoliopsida > Asterales > Asteraceae > Tanacetum > Tanacetum coccineum. The sequence goes on from BQNB010064802.1 coordinate 28,007, forward strand.
GCCAGTTTCGATTATTTTTTATCGAGACAGTAAGTTTACATCTCATTTCTGGAAATCGTTGAACGAGGCCCTAGGTACTCTATTGGATATGAGTACAGCTTATCACCCGCAGACTGATGGTCAAAGTGAGAGCAAACCATCCAAACTTGGAAGTGAACATTCTAGGTGCTTGTGTGATTGATTTTAGGAAGGTTGGGATAGACACTACCTTTGATGAAGTTTTCCTTAACAACAAACAGCTATCTACGAGTATCAAAGGCAGCCACGTTTGATAAGCTCATCTACGGCGAAAAGTGTAGATCAACTATTTATTAGGCTTCAAGGTTGGTGACGCTCTTCAGCTTAATGGTCCGAAAATTCTTTTATTGAAACACCCTAGAAGATATTCAGATCAAGAATTGATTCAAGTGCACAAGTTTAGATAGAAGAGCTTACGTCAACAGGGATTGTTAAGCCATTAGGAGTTTGAGGTTGGAGATAAGGTCATGATAAAAGTGTCACAATGGAAAGGGGTGATACGTTTTGGCAAACAAGGGAAGTTAAACCCTCGCTATATTGGACCTTTCAAGATTTTTGATAGGGTAGGAATGCTTGTGTATCAACTTAAACTCCTAGAACAATTAAGCCAAGTTCATAGCACTTTTCATGTTTCAAATTTGAAGAAGTGTTTCGTAGACAAACCACTAGCTATTCCGTTGGATGAGATCCAGATTGATGACAAGCTTAATTTCATTAAAGAACCAGTTGAAATTATGGACTGAGAAGTTAAAATGTCTGAATTCAGAGACACTTTTTCCAACTGAGAAGATCCGTTGGAATTCGAGACGAGGGCCCGAGTTTACTTGGGAGCGCGAAGACCAAATGAAGAAAAAGTACCCTCATCTTTTCGTTAACCCTTCATCCACGTCTTAAGCTTTGAGGACAAAGCTCCTTTAACGGGGGGAGAATGTCACACCCAGAAAATTTCAGGTCAATATTTTAAACTTTTTCGATAATTATTTTTGACTTTTATACGTTACGTTTAAATTCGGCAGTTTACTGGGAAGTTAATCCGCGTAAATCTGAAAAACGTCATCAGACGCGTTCCGACTTCAGATTTTGATTACTTTAGATATTATATGAGTTATTTTATCTTTTCTAAGTGTTTCGTAGTTTGTGATCACTCTCGGTGTTTATTTTTACGCTTTAACGTTTAAATTGCATTTTTTGCATTTTTGATCAAACGGAACCCCGAAAACCAGCAATCTTTTTGTGTAAACTTTAGTTATCGTCCATCTAACATTATTAAGTCAAAAATTTCGTTCATCCCTCCCCCTCTACTCAAAACACACGCATACATACTCTAAATTAATTCCCATGGAATCTTTTCACTTTAATTTGAAACTTATGCATGCATAATTGGGATAGTGACCTCTTTGTCTTAACCTTCCCATGCACCAACACCTCTCTTACACAATTTGTCATCTTGCATGTGAGGACCACAAAGGCACTAACTTGAAATGGATTTAATTAACTAAACTTGGAGCCAAAGCAAAATAATGAACCCCCCCCCCCCCCCTCCTTAGCCTACATCAAACGAACCACAAGGACCATGAAGTCCTTGGTTCACTCTTTTTGCTTAGTTCACCCACTTCTAGTCCCAAAAATATCTTAAACCCTAGAACCTTTCCCTATATAAACACCACTTATAAGAATTTTAGGTCATTCATCACAATTCTAGCCTCAACAAAAACTCACACACCTCTCCATCTCTTTCTCTTGGGTCACGACAAGAAAAACAACACCAACAACAGTCCTAGTTGTGGATTTTTTGTTTAAGATCCCATCTATTTCAAATCTTATTTCTAAACCATATCTAAGGATGTTCAAAAGGGTTTGATCATAGTTTCAGGTTTTTTCTTAATGATCTAAGTTTAGTGGTTTAAGATTTTTTGTTGGGTTTTATAAATCTATTATTTTGGGGTATAGATCTTGTGATTTCTCTACTTGTTCTTCATTCTTGTAAGTATCCTGGATCTTTCTTTGTGGTTTACTTACATTCTTCTTATAAGTTCAAAGATCCATACATCCATATGTTGTGGTTTTATTTTTGAAAGATTATAAAACAAGATTTCATAAATAATGTTGATACATTGTTTTATAGTTAAAATTATTATGTTCTTGTGAGATGAGAGTTGAATGAGTGTTGCAATAAATTGAAAATGATAGGGATTAGGTTAGTCTTAGGTGTGGTTTTGTTATGGATTAGTTGTGAATGGAGATTAGGCTAGATTATGCACTATTGTGAAGTTTGGGTGGATTTTGGTTGCGTTTTTGACAAAACGTGCTTGCTGTCCCGAATTTGTTTTGGGGTTTTGTTTGACCTAAAAATGTTTTCATTAGGCGTAAAAGTAGTTTTTGGAGAGCTCGTTAACGAATAGATAGTTTTTCATATCGCACATTTTAATTTGATTGAAAAGACCAAGTTATAGCCAAATGAAACTTGAAAATTTTTCGACAAAACCGAATGAATGGTGTGCTGATTTGAATAATAAAATAAGTTTTCGGATATTTTTGGACTTTCTAAACACTAGAGAAACATATAGTAACACACCTATAGATTAGTATCATTTAAGACGACGTATAATATTTAGGAAATGCGATATAGTTACTAAAAATGTAAGTTTGGTTAAAAATTTTAGCGAAACTGAACTTTTAGAAGTTGCGATTAAGGCTAGTTAGTGCGTTTTGAAAATATGAAAACTTAATAATTTAGGGGACGGTATTAACGTTTGATAACTAATAACTTTCCTAAATTAGAAACTTTCTAAAAAAATAGTAATTTTGGTTAAACATCGAAAACTAACGAAAAACTATATGAATTTTATTTTGCCATATTGTTTTGATAATCAAGACTAAAGCAAACTCACATGGATGTATGTCTTTGATGTTTGAACTTATTGTGCAATTATTGCATGCTTTAGTAGTTTCATGGGACGCAGATATTATTCTAGGTCGCGGCTAGATTTATATATCATCTTTTACTTTGCACGTGATTATTATTTGCTCATTTTTGTTAAGGTGAGTTCATAGCCTCATGTTTTACTACTTTTACTTTACTATTTTGGGGTGAGAAACATTGCTTGTTTTTAAACTATGGACACAGTTACTTTACGTTTCCTTTTTCCTGATTACGTGTTGCCTAAGTAGCCGAAATAACCATAATGCCGAATTTTCATGTAAAATCAATGCTTAACCGACCGTACGGTTTTAAGCAAACTGTGAATTTTGTAAATATTTCTTTTAGATAATTATCCCTATACGTGGTAAGTAGCGCTTAATAGATTCGGAGGTCACGAACAATTTGGATATATACATATGTCGGGAATGTCAATAGGTGATACTGGTCAGTTACCTTTAGGGCGCAGACTTATTTGGCATTTTAAATTGCTTCCTTTTAAATTGAGCTTCGGTGTCATGAGAGATTAGTGCAAACGTAAATGCCTCCCCAACCACAACCACCCCCCCACTTTTATGTGATGATCTGTATCTCTTATAACTGTCACGTGCGTACTGTGAACTTGTGGTCCACCTTTAATATTAAATTTAAACCTATGAATTCACTCAACTTTATGTTGGTCCATTTAGCTTTTTTTTCTCAGGTGCTTTTGCTATCGATGTTATGTGGCTTATTTATGTTGTTTTCCTTGCATTGGACAGATTTCAAAAGCTATATTATCTATGTTAACATCGTTGTCAAACTTTAAAACCTTTTATTCGCTTCCGCATATTATCATTGGGCCTATGTGAAACTTTAACTATTTTAATCAATACAACGATGTTGGATTCTAAACGTACCCATCGAGGTCGTTCTTTGTATCTTGTGTGATGTGTATTATGATGTCACGCCCCCGGATACGTGTTTCCGACTAGGCCCCGTTTGGGGGTGTGACAGTAATTATCTTGTGTATTTGTGTGATTCGGATGTTGTGTAAATCCGATAGTGTAGATCTAGTGATCATGTAGTGATTGTGAAGTGGTAGATTGGTTCTAGCTAAGATTAGAACTCGACATTTAGCTTAGTGTCGGAAAATAATGTAAGCGATGTGTAAACGGTTTTCTCCCCCTGAAGGGAGCTTGTTGACATAGTGAAATCTCGAGTAGGATACTCGAGGTGTGGAGTAGGGCGAAGAAGAGCTTCATATCCGAACCACTATAAATCTCAGTGTCTTGGTTTGATTGTTCCTTCTCTTATCTCTTTATATTGTTGTGACTGTTATTTACTATTAGTTTAGATATTTACTTGGTTGATTCATATTGTTGGTTTGTTAAACATACTACTCGAATCTAAGCATTTCAAATGCAAAGTTTTAAAACTAAAATGAACCTGTAAACTATTCAACCCCCCCCCCTCCCTTCTAGTTTCCATAATCCTCACTATCATAATCACCTGGATAATCAACCTTTTCTAGAGGTTTATCATCTCATCTCAAAGGAGGAACTTTTCATCAATAATTAGCTTTTTCAATGCTTCTAATTTTATTAATAATAGGAGTAGTACCAGTACTACTAGTTTCAATATTTCAGAGTGAGGAGCCACTAGAATTGGCCCCATTACTAGCCAAATATGAAGTCCCCCCATTGGTACTAAACTCCCCATCATTTTCAACCAAATTAAGCACATCTAATGGGTTTGAATTACTAACCTCTTTAGTAGGCTCCACACTTTTCATCTTATTACCGCTAGTGCTTGCAGTAGGCTTTTTAGAAATAGGTCTATACTCTTTTGCTGGTTTAAAACCCACGTTATTGACCAACCGAAACACCTCTAAGAGCCTGACTAGGGTTCTTCAAGTTCTTCGTGTAACATCCCCATTTTTGGATTGCGCAGCGGAAATTATAATGGGGTGTTACTAAATAGCACCATTCACCAAGATAATAGAAAATAAACATGACCAAATGAGACGTTTTTCAAACAATTAGTTCCATCTATTTTATCAGAAGAAAATGCAGTTTAGGTCCGCTTAGGAATCGTAACCACAACCATTACAACATTTGAAAGACAATTGTTTCAAATTAATGGACATTGTTTTAAAACACCATTATGACACTGTTTTTGAAAAGACAGGACACTTAGTAGTCTTCACCAAATCATTCTCACGCACGGGGAACCCTTCAACGCCATCGTGTGCCTTCACCTTGGTTACCTGGGATAAAACATGTTTAAAACGTCAACAACATTGTTGAGTGAAATTCATAGAGTTTAAAATAATCAATAAGAAATAATCTTTGAATACATAATTAGTTCTTGGGAAAACATTGCAACGAATTACAATGTATAACATCTCTTTTCTTTCACGCAATAAGCTCATGACACGAACGTAACAATTCATATATCCTTTCATTTGTTTTTTTTCATTAAATCAATGGTATTATTGTCATATAACTAATAATTCTAAATACAAAACGTTCGTTTGAAGGTGTTCCCAAGGATTAATATCCCCGGTAGGGGTGTACAAACCAATAGATCTATTTAATGCATTAGCGTTCACCTCACAAGGCGATTAAAGGTTCATGAAATAAGGGACATTGGCAATAGCTACTTATGCGGAAATAATCTCATAATCGGGTCTAGCATACCATAAAATCATATGTGTTTGCATTTTTAAAACAGACAGGTTATCCCCCTTGCGGGGTTTATTAAACAATCAAAGATTTATATGTGAGGCTATTAACTCACTTTAAACAAATGATTCCATTTCAAGCAAAATCACAAGCGCAAATAACTTCCGTCTCAACGCGACCTATATAATACATATATAGCGGTTCGTGGCATAAAAGTAAAATAATTCTTATAATGCATATTGTTATATATTATATTTTATATATTTTTGTAACTATTACGTATATACAATCATATACTACAATCTCCAAGTGCGACGCAAAAAACATTTTACTTAGACGCACTAACAATATCACAACGTTTACTATAAAGTTTCTATTTTTAGAAAGTTGCCGAAAGTAAGGATAATATAATCCGAACTTCATATTTCATCATTAATTAACTAACATTACGAACCCTTTGTTCTTTTACAATCATGTTCAAAGTATACTCAGTTTGACTTTCAAAAGTCAAACTTCGTAGTTGACTTTTATACCAAAAATTACCAATCTTAATTCGGCCGTAAAACGTTCGTTATTAAGAGTTACGTGACGAGCCACTAGGAAAAACGTTGCTAAAGGCTGAACTCTATCGAACTCTATCACTTTTCATTATCCAAAATATCTTTCAAAAATTTCTCGACTCGCTACGGGTCGGTTAAACTTTCTGGTCAAACTTAGTCAACTCAAAACCCATTAAAATGACATTTTTTACTTAAACCAACTATCAAAACATGTTTAACTAGCCTATTTAATTACACCAAAACCATCAAACTTCAAATAATAACCAAATACACTTTCAATAATTTCCGCACTTGAATCCTATAACACACGATTTATAATATGCAATATTATCAAATTAACCTCTTAAAAATGTAACTAGTATACTCACAAAGCTATAACAAAAATTGATTTTGTTTCCCCTTGTTGGTTTGAATTCAGATGAAACCCCAAACACCAAAACCAAAACTTTTTCAATCAAACCAACTAGCAAGAACACTAATCTAACAACAATAAACACCCTCTTGAGATCAAAATCACATGAACTTGACCAAATTTCTAACTTTCAAAATACTCGTTGCATGTGGGATTTTATTAGTGAGATATGTAGGCCTTAATGAGAGGATTAAGAATATATATTTAGATTGTATTGCATGTCAGAAATTTGATGGTGGTGGTGGTGTTTTAGGTTGGTCGGTCGTGGGTAGGGAGGAGAGGACAAAGGAGAACAAATTTTGTAAAAGTTATAAATGTGTGTGTATGTGCCTTTATATAGAAAACAAGTTTAGGATTTTAACACTTTTAGTCCCTCCATCTTAAAGTCCTTTTATTTTTAGTACAAAGTTATTTATTTCGTTATTATAGCCGATCAAAGACTCGGGTCACACCACATTTGTAAATATTTTTATTTCGTCCCACTAATATTAGTTTTAAAAAAATTAAATAAACGTTAAATCACGTAAAACACAACCTTTAAACACGGTTTTTACAAAAACTCTAGGAAAAACCATAAAATAGTAAAATA
>BQNB010064803.1:0-35170 GCA_026074375.1 Tanacetum coccineum
TCTTCTGCTCTTTTTCTCCTCTGAAAATCAACTTTTATGGTTTAGGTATCGAGAATATGATTTAGCACACCTAAAACTCCTTTTTGAGTTTTCTATTTATAAAGTCTGGAAGTCGGTTTGATACGGCGTATCCAAGTATTGGATATGGCATATTGGGGATTTCTTATAGTAGGGACCACGCTTGATATCTTCCAGAATATTCACATACTATTTCTTGAACACGGCGTATTGAGTCTCTCTAGATACGGCGTATTGAGCTTTAATCCTCTATGGTCTTTGGTGAGTGCAGGCACGGATACGCCGTATCCTCCTTGATGGATACAGCGTATTGGTCTTCAGAATAATCTTCAAAATATCTTCATTTAAGCTCCAGAATGCGCGCCTTTTGCTAACTTTCACCAATTACTCCATAATTACTGCAATTCTCAAATATAAACGATTAAGTAACAATTCTTTGCAATAACTATACAAAATGGGTTAATAACATGGGATAAATGATGCTATAAAATATACATTATTTGATGTCATCAAATATTCCCCCACTTGAATCATACTTGTCCTCAAGTAGTTTTCAAAGTTTATAATAATGTACCCCTAAGGATATTTTCGTTAAAGCACTTATTCATCTATTACAAGTTACACAACCAAACCAGCCTCACGAAATAGGAAGATGAAAACCACTTCAAATCACTCAACTAATCTATGTGGTAACATGTAACTAATTCGCTCAATTGCTCGGTCGTGACGAGTATTCTATTCATAAGCTTGGTAAGGATATAATTTCCACCACTTAAAAGTCAAGGAGTAAACAAGTTATGGGTTTTTGTATGGAAAGGCGTATGGTTTGATCATTCTACAATCTTTCACCAGAAGTACCATTCCAACAAGGCAGCTGAACTACACATACACACCAGAAACGCTGGGATAAACATCACATCCCCATTCGAGTTTAACCAACGGTTAGGATGAAGAATGATATAGGGTAGGAACCTTCTAACTTTCACCAAAAGTCGTAAACCAACAAGGTACAATGCATGCATACACACCCGGAACGCCGGGATAGACATGCATGTTTATATGAATCCTAATTCGCGTAAAACCAGCGGCTAATCATCAGGTGAGAGGGAAGTAAATTGTTGTTAAATAAAAATCAATAAACAAATAGATTAAGACTTAAGATACAAGTTGCTAGACACATATTTCCCGATCGTTATCATGATAAAGACACAACTATTTACAACGTCTTGATAATAGATCAAAAACAACAATCTAAGTTGGCGTTCCCTTAATGGTCAACTTCCTAATCTTCCCAAAACTTTACATACTCTACAAGGCAAGTGGCGATATCTTTCACTTTGTACAATACTCTACATCGTTGATTTTTTAGACGTATCAACGAATAATCGATCCTTCGTGTAATTCCTTCGGTGATTGCGAAATGATTATCTTCAACCTTTTTTTGCTAACTAAACTTCAAATCTCGGTGTAGTTTTACCATCTTCATGATCATAATAATTCCGAATAATTTCTTCGATAGTTCCTTCGTCTTCGGATTCACCAATAATTGTGATGGTAGTAAAATCACATGAGCTTTGACTACTAATATACATTCCCATTTGCAATGTGCAAATTTCCAACCGCACCAAAGATAGAAAATGACACAAGACTCGGGAAATACAAACTTTACACTTTAAGCAACTAGCAACTGTAAATTAAACTTAATCTAACAGGGTAGGTTAAGGTGTAAGGGTGTAACGAAACAAATAGTTGGTGTAAATTCCTAAAGGATTGACTCTACGGGTTGTTCAAGTGGATCATCACTCTAAAGATGATAGTGGAAAAGGGTTTAAACTGGATGTTAACTAACCGGTGTAGTTAGTTAATAAGCAACATGGATAGGCTTTTTGGGTGTAATCCTAAAAATTTACCAATGTAAACAAGTTACTCCATCTAAATCCATAGTACTCATTATTGCGGTCTCGAATAGATATACCAAGCCAAGTTCTAAAGTCTACAACATCACCGGCACACTCATATTTTGTGGAATTTGGGTAAACATTTAGAAACGGATAGGCTAAATTCTCACAATATCTAACAAGGGTTATTGTGTGCGGGTTATGTATCAAGTAATTTTCACAAAAGTATGCTTGAAATTTTTTTAAATTTGAGCATAATTTAAGCATTTTAATGTGAAAAATAGGACAAGTAAACATTCTAATTCCATCCCCCTACTTGAATTATACAACGTCCTCGTTGTATAGATAAAATATTAAAAATACGGGAATTAAAAAGAATTAGAATGAGAAACTCCCCTGATATTTGCTCGGTAGATTCTCCAATTTGCGTTTATGAGCAAGATTGTGTGTTGAACAGCCGTCTTGAAGTTTCAAGACTCCAACACTTCAAGATCTCCAGATTTATAAATTCTCCACCAATATTCGTCGATATTCCTTTTACGAGGTCCTGTGTAAATTCTCAGAAAACAAATGCAATTCTATCTCCGTGTATTCATTTGGTTAGACTCGAAATAAATACCTAAAACTGTACAGGAAGTCGATACGCCGTATCCATTCCCCAGGATACGCCGTATTGATACCTGTATACGTTGTATTCATTTAATGAATACGTCGTATAGACTGTGCTGAAAATAAAGACTGGATAACGTCCAGATAGTCGATACGCCGTATCCATGGGGTTTGGATACGCCGTATAGACAGTCTGGGAAGACAGACTCGATAAAAATTGAAAATACATTCCGGGTTGTCTCCCGGCAAGCACTTTTGTTTACAGAAAAGTCTTTAAGTTAGACTTGCCCCAATTTACTCCCATCCTTATAAAACAATTTGGGGTCAAACGGGATGCCAAATGGCACGTACAAATTCTTGATTAGGAAAATGAATGACATCCCATTGTTAAGATGATTCCAAGTCATGATATTAACATTTAATTCCTTGATAAAAGTTTCAGCATTGAAAAATTTATTAGATTTATCATTACTTGTTTCCAAAAGCTTATTTAACCCATGTGCATAGGCACCAACATCGGTATTTATTACATCAGGTAACGGTTTGACAGATAAATCCCTCGAAGTTTGCTCAATATCGATTTCATCATTATCATTGTCTGTATCCAATTTTAAATCATCGGGATAAATTACGTTAAAAGGAAATAGATTATTAAAGTATAAAACGTTTTGTTCCTCTTCATCACATTCGGACAATGATGTTTCATCTTTCAAATTAAATTCATCGATATATTAATGACTTACAGTGGGTTCAGTTAAGAAATCTAATTTAGACGTTTGAGCATCATTGTAAACATTGGTCGGAAATTCTTTCTCAAAATCTTTAAAGTAGTCTAAATCATCAGAATAACTGACCGTAGGCTCGGGTGACAGAAAAGAAGGCATATCAACTTTATCATTATCATTTTCCGAATTCATTTTTAAATCATTGACATAAATTATTTTGTAAAAAAATAATTTTTTGTCAAAAATTACCGTGCAATCTTCATCGTCGGATTCGTCGAATGATTTCTAAAGTCGATTCATCGTTGTTAAGAGAACTTTCGATCTCACACTAGAGTGCTGTTTCAGAGTTAATGTGTCATTGAAGACTATAGCTGGGAATTCAGTTTCAATAGATTCGAGGTCGTGAACGTCTTCATTATCCCAGATTTTACCATACGTAGCAGTTTCCCAGTTATACACCTTACCACGCCTACGAGCTTTTTCTTCCTTAAGCCTGATATACTCCTCCATAGTAATGTTGGGATCATCCATCCTGAAATAATCTTACTAGAAGAACTATTAAATAACCAATACGCTGTATCACACAAACACAATAAACAAACAAGAATACAAACTACTCTAAACTACACTACTCTTAAGGGTTAGATCTAATCTAATGTTAAAAACCAAAATATCAAATAAAATCCAGATTAAATTTCCACTCCCCGTCAACGCTCCAAACAACTTGAAGTTCGTTTGAGTGGTGTATATTTTTTATGATTCAAATTTTAAATTAATATTATGCCGATTAAACCAAAATCAACACTTAACGGGCAGTGTTACCCAATCAGTATAGTATCGTGGTAAGTAGGTGCCGAACACTTGAAAGCGAGGTTAAATCCTATAAATTTAATTAATGATCTTGGGATATCTAATCTATGTTAATTCTAATCTATTCTAAACCTATGTCAGTCCTAATCCTAATTCTAACAGGAAAAGGGTTTTCAGCCTGAAAGACTGGCATGGGTTGGTTGGTGACTACAATCAATTCAAGGCACTTTAACCTACGCAAGCAAATTAACAAAAGTAAAGTAGCGTCAAACCAAATATAAGAAAACTGTATTAACCATTATTAATCCGATTAGAAAGTTGGTTTGTTTATTAAGTGCAATGATTTCTTCTCTTGAGGTGGCATATCATTCTTAAGACTTAGGCGTTACATCATCCTAAGACCTAGACACATTAATTCTGTCACAATTAAAGCATCCGCATAAAGCATCCTTATTTGCTGATTATAATCTATCTTAGGGATTAAAGCAATGGTGATCTTGTTAAACCCTAGCTCATAGAGACTTTACCCACTTACCGCTTAATGGCAATTTATACACTAGTAGTCCACTTGTCTAACTATCCAATTGAATCAGAACGTTACTTGTTGAATTATCTAGGTTGACCACTAGTCCAACACGAATTAATAAACCAATTCAATATCCAATAACTAGTTAAGCCTGAAGCGTATCCTAGAAACAGATTTAGGGCTGACAATATTTGTGATCCTATGATTCTAGATGTATAAATTACTATATGGAGAGCTATCCCAGACTCTAGATTACTTGGTCCATATCACTAGATCCAGTTGAATGATAGGTCGCATATAAAAGCGCGTAAACAAGTATAAATTAATAAACATAAACAAGCATTCAACGATAAATCAAGAAATCGAGATAAACAAATACCAAACATTCAGATCTTCATAATAATGGCTAATACCTTTGGGATAAACAAAATACCAAACACATACAAATATAGCCTTCAAACGTCATAAAAATATGGGGGTAATAGAGGGGGCAAAAGCAATTTATTTAGCCAAGGTAACTAACCGAGTTAATGATTGATACCAAAACTAAACATTACTAAAGTATCATGGAATTACACATGTCTAATATGGAATTGATAAACTTGCTCGCTCTTCTCCACTTTTCTCTTCTGAAAATCGATTTTATGGTTTAGGTATCGAGAATATAAATTAGCACACTTAAAACTCGTTTTTGAGTTTTGTATTTATAGGGTCTAGAAGTCGGTTCGATACGGCATATCCAAGGGATCGGATACGGCGTATTGGAGTTTCTTGGAGTAGGGACCACGTTTGATATCTTCCAGAATATTCACATACTATATCTTCAATACGGCGTATTGACTTCTTCTGGATACGGCGTATTGATCCTTCGTCCCCTATGTGTCTTGGTGATGCCGGGACTGATACGCCGTTATCTTCCTTATGGATACGCTTATTGGTCTTCAGAATAGTAATCTTCAAAATAAATTTGTTTAAGCTTTAGAATGTGCGCCTTTTGCTAATATTCACCAAGTACTCCATAATCACTGCAATTCTCAAATATAACGATTAAGTAACTATTTCCTTTGCAATAACTATACAAAGACGTTATTTGATGTCATCAGTTAATGTTCCTGAAATTGAGATGTGACAGCCTTATTGTTCATAGCCAATTAACATTTCTGAGGCTTTGGCAAAGAAGCATGCTCCAATTGGAGTCAGTGATGACATGTCAAGGACATATACATCATTTCTTTTTGGGGCTATCAACACAATTTTTTGTTAGCATTAAAGATTGTTCTTTGCTTATCATCAAATTAAATAATATATTTAGCATCACGAAGGGACAGACGGGACTGATGCTAATTAGTATTGAATTTAAACATTAACAAGTTACTTTAGAGAAAATAATACATGATGAATTAGCACCAAACACTCGTTTTTAGGGTTTTTAGTGTGAAACTTTTGGGAGATGATATGTGAGAAATCACATATCCTTTTTGTATCAAAACAAGCCTTAAAAAAATGAAAATGTGCATAATTATGCTTGTATATTGTTTGTTTTGTCATTTGTGAGTGTCAGGGACACGATATACAAAAATCACAAGAAAACAGCCAAAACTGGGCAAAAACGAACACGAGAGAAAGAGGCACAAGACCAGATTTTGCTAGCAAAAGGTTAATCAAGGTCAACAATTGTCAACCCACAAAATGACAAAACCTTCAAATTACTAAATGAGCCCTTAATGTTAAATCAATTTCACTAAAAATCCCTAAACCCGCGGAGCTCCGCGCCGTGGAATCTTTAAAACTACAAGGACTTACGATTCCGTTAAGTTTTCAAGTTTATTGATCCTTTACCAATTACCCGATCCCAAACCAATAGCCCAATTCCGTTGTTATCAAAATAAGCCCAAAGTTAAACTTATCAAACACAAGTCAAATGGGTCAAACAAAGACAAATAAAAAGAAAAAGGCGCCAAACACGATTATATTCATTCTTCATCCCAAATTACCCTGTGTCAAAATCAAACGGGTAAAACCCAATCCCTTCACTTATCCACGTGGCCTCAAAGATGCTAAGTACCAAGCTCCACGTTGGCAAGCTAGGACGTCATCAAAAGCCAATGATTGGCTTATTCTGACAAGAGATGGCACACGTACATCCAAAGAAACACACCAACAATGGGAATATTGCACTAAAATCAATGTAAAAGAAGCACACAGCTCCAAAGAGTTGGGATTGCTACGCTGGCAATCCGTGTGCTCACATTCCAATCCAACGGCTAAGATTAGAGATCAAATGATTGAAAAAAGAAAGGGCCAAGATCAAAAGGAGCATCCAAGACCTAGAAACTTCTCTCTTGCCTTATAAATAGAGGAGCTCACTCACTCACAAACGACATCTAGGAGTAGGAGTAGCTTTAGTATAGTTTAGAATAGAATTTAGCTTATGCAATTTTTAGCTTAATGTATCATTTTTAATTGTGTTTTCAGATAATGTAATCTCATTTTCAAGTTTGAACTCAGTCTTTAAATCAATAAAAATTTAGTTTACTCTTGGTTCAATTTACAATTTCTGTTTTTACTTATTTTGCACTTATGGTTTAAAAGCTCTTTCTAATACTGTTCATAAGCTCAAATCTGTTCTTAAGCTACTAAAAGCTCTCAAATAAGCTTGAATACTAATGGAATTGGATGGCTGCTTATAGTATTCAAGCTGGTAATAGTTCTTGAGGGTCAAGAGTTAGGATTTGACTAGGTAATTGGATTAAGCTTAAGCTATAAGCTTAAGCTGCTTCTATAAGCTCTAAATTGAGCATTCACCTCTGTTTAGCTGAGGTGGAGGTACTCTTTCATTTCCTTCTTCTATTTACTATTCTGTCATTTAATTTTCTAGTTAATCTTTGCAAAATAGCTTAATCTGCTTATCTTCTGCTTATTGTTGTTTAGTTTTGCTTAATAATGCTTATTATAGTTGTTATGTGCTTATTATGTTTGATTGATAGTTTAAAATCTTAGATTGCACTTATTTGTTATAAAACAGCCATAAAAACCAAAAAGAGTACATAGTATTTGCTTATTGTTTCTGGCTTATTTGCTTGTTTTAAATTAGGCTTCATTAATCTGTTTTTATCTGTCACTATCTCAAATACTGATTGTGCTTTAATCTCTAAATTTTATAAGCTTAATATGGTATTTTACACTTTAAAGGGTGTTTATCTAAAGACAGTACTAACTTAAGTTTAGTATTGTACCATACCATTTATTTTTTTTAAGAGGATTTAAATTTCAAATAATGGTTTAAAAAGTTTGGATTTTAGCATAAGTTTAAATTCATGTGCATTTTAAAGCTCAAGTGTGTTTTAGCTGCATTAGCTACTCTTGTTGCCTTTGATTTGGTGTTTAAAAAGTGTTAGAAGCAAGTCCTTAGACCTGCTTTTGTTAGTTTTGTGTTTTGGTCATAAGTTGTCAATTGCATCAAATAGTAATAAAGGCCTTAAGGCCATTTTAAGCTATAATTTCAGCTAGTATAAGTTAGATTTAGGTTTTCAAAATTAGAGCACAAGTAGATTATAGGCTAAGTTAGTTCTGTTTGACTTATTTTAGTTAAAAGCTTATTAGCTTATCTGTTTTAGGTCTTTAAGTTAGCACTTTGTCTTTTATACAAAAAACCAAAAATAGAGTTAAACAACATAAGTAGCTTTTTCATTTAGCTTTTTCTTTGATCATTTGATTTTCAAAATAGTTTTTAAAAGCTGTTTTAAGTAGTCTCTAGTATAAGCTTTAATATTTTTCAAATCAATTTGCCATAAGGTTCTTTTTGGTCACTTAAAAATAAGCTCAAAGTAGTTAGTTTGTCTGTTTTGAACCTTGTTTTTCATCAAAGAGCTTATTGGATTTCCAGCTTATGGTTTTTAGTTTTTACTCAAATTTGATTCATTCTAGCTTATTAGGTCAGTTAAAGGGTAGTTTTAGCTTATTTTACTTAAACTTTAGCTTATTGTAGCTTGATTGTTACTTAGTTTTTGTTTAAAAAGCTAAAATTCTCTTTAGTGCAATCTGTCTGTTTTGATAAGCTGTTTCCTAGCTTAATTTTGATTTTGAAAAAAGTTGCTTTCATAAAAGTTGTTTGTTTTTAGCTATTCTATAAGTTTGTTTTAGAAAGTTTTGAAAATAATAATAATAATAATAATAAAACAAGAGGCCAGGACTCGAACCCTATTACCTCTTCTTATCACAACACCCCGTCTCACAAACACACCAAACATCTCGCCCATGGGGAGCTTTTCAAACTTAACTGCACACTTAATTCTTTATAAACTTTTGTTTTTTTAATTTTTTTAAATAAACCGTAGCTTATTATAGGTTTTTAGGACTTATTCTGCAAGCTTATTTTAAGTTACCATTTTTATATAATTAGTCTTGCCTTTATGCACTTTTAGTAATTTTCTTAGAATTTTTAGGATTAATTTTATATTTTTAAATCATTTTTTCTTTATTAAAACTTTAAAAATTCATAAAAAACAGAAAAATAATAAAAAAAAATAAAAATCTTTTTTATAAAATTTTCTTTTATTATATTATAGGCTTAGGATTTAAATTTACTTTCGTAGGGTTAAAATTTAAATTTTTTATTTTTTAAAGAACGGGATTTGATCCCCGTTCTCGTTTTCTTCGTTTTTAACTTTAATCGCTCCCGGTTTAGGATTGCCTTAGCTTTTTCTTATAATTAGGAGTAGGAAAAGTTTAAAAATCATTTAAGTGATCAATTTTTTGATAAGTTGGGTTTTTTAATTTTTATGCATATTGCTTTGTTATACTTGCTTGAGACTTTATTTGATCACTAGTAGAATTTTAGAATTAAAAAATCTTCGAAACTATTCAAATCGTTGTCCAAATAAAACGAGGTCTCAATTTCATAATTCTCAGGTAAAAAACGACCCGGTAATCACTTACCGAAAACGTATGACATTTGTATAGATTGTTGGCTTTTAATCTTTCCTCAAGGATTATTATTGAATATCCCTATAACTTAGATATTATACGTATACTATTTGAGAAATTGGATCAAATTTTTGGCGCCGTTGCCGGGAAATGTGTTAAAGATTCTCTCATTTGAATTTGTCGATCGTGATTTGGAGAACTTTTCGTCTTCGAAAGTTACGTCTTTTGTAAAAATCAAAAATACAAAAAAAATATAAAAATAAAAAAAAGTAAAAAATTATTTTTCTTTTTTTTATTATATGTAGAAGATTAATAAATAAAAAATACAAAAATATTTGCTCTTCCGGATTTTTCGATTTTTATTGTTTTCTCTTAAATACTAAAATACACAAAGCAATTTAATTCTCTTACTAGAGAATTTGTGAATATCCATTAATAAGTTCCCGAACTTAAGATTCAAAAAAGTAACCGTTTTGTGTCACTTACGAAAAAGGTGCACCTCTTTTGTGAAAATAAGCATTAGTAGTGTTGTTCCTCGTAACTACACTTCCGAAGGACAAACGTTTATATTAAGGTGATTCGCTCCCACTACGTCCCCCGTTTGCAAGTTTCACTTAAGGAAGTTACCCTAAGTTTGTTGATTATTCGGTGAAACAAAAAAAAATTTGTGTATATATTTTTCTCTCCTCATTTGTTTTGTTTGGTGCATGCGCACTAGAAATTCCAATTTTCCAAATAATTCAACCGTAACCATTCCGAGACGTCGAAATAGAAGACGTGCCCCAAATGTAGTCGAACCCGAGCTTCGTACTATCGTTGAAGTTGCACCAATGGCGGAAGGAACAATGGAAGAGCTACTCCGAGCACCCACTGAAGGGTATGGAGAAGCTATCGTTATACCGGAAATTAATGCGGATCATTTTGAGATTAAAACAAATTGATTTAATTTTGTTCAAGCTAGCCCGTTTCATGGTTTCGAGAGGGAAAATCCTCATACTCATATTAATAATTTCAAAAGGATTACCTCGACTTTGAAGTTTTAGGGATGTGCTGATGATGTTAGTTAAACAAAAGTCTGTTCCGTATTCCACTCGAGGAGACCCCCGCTAGAGTATGGTACGAAAAAGAACCGCCTAATTCGATCTTGACATTGAGGATCTCGTACCAATACGGTGAATCAAATTTTTCCCTCCTCGAAGACACTCACTACAAGAATGGACAAAAAAATCTCTCGTTTTACCCAAAAATTCAAGGAGACCTTTAGTGAAGCATGGGAACGATTTAAGGAAATGCTTAGAGCTTGTCCCCACCACGGATTTACGGAGTTAACTCAAATAGATACTTTCTATAATGAATAAATTAATGATAACGATCAGACTCCTTAAATGCCGCGGGGTGAGTAATCTTTAAGTAAGACAACTAGAGAGGCTTTGAACATTATTGAGAATAGAATCAAAAGTATTCGTTATTCAAGAATAAATCAATGTTTCTAGGATGAAATACTAATTCAGTGAAAGTTCTAGTAAAACCGGATGAAAGAATGCTAAGCTATTCGGACTCAAAATTTCGACCATAGTTGATGAAGAGTTCATAAAGGAAAGTGTCAACACCCGCTACGGTTAAAGCGGTTGAGGAATCTTGTGTTACTTGTGGTAGTGCTCATGCTTGGTATAAATGTCCTAATACCGATAACAATCAATCAAGTGTTTGTGCGGCGATGGGTACTTACAATCAAGTAGCTTCGCCAAACAGTGTTAGCAACCACATGGCACCACCCGGTTTTGCTCCGGTGCAAAACAATGGTCAAAATAGGTATAATCAAGGTCAAGAAAATAATTTTAATCGGGGAAATAATTTTCATGGAAATCAAGGTTTTCAAGCTCAAATTAATCATGCTCCAAATTTTCAAAATCAAGGATTTCAAAACCAACATTTTCAAGCTCATAATAATCAAGTTCAACAAGGGTTTTCAAATGAGTTTTCAAGTTACAAGAGAACTAATGATCAAATGATAAGGAACATGCAAAGTCAAATCAACTCGTTGAAAGGAGAATTTAACAATGAAATTCAAAATACGATGAAGACTCAACAAACCGTTTTGATGAATCAACAAAATGCTTTTCAAAATAATTTGCAAAATATGTTAAGTGGATTTTTCCAAAACCAAGCCTCAACTTCGGGTACTCTTCCGAGTAATACTATTCCAAACCCGAAGGGTGAGATGAAAGCAATCACTACTCGAAGTGGTGTTGCTTATGAGGGACCCTCGATTCCTACTAATCCTTCTCCCAAAAAGGCAGTGGAATGAGAAACCGAGGAGACAATAAATAAGGAGCCATCTAATTTCCAAGGAAGTACCGCTCACATCCAACCTCTGGTTAACCCCATTCCAATTCCGGAACCCGACTCGCCGAAGACTTTACCTAATCCGAATATTCCATATCCTTCAAGACGTAATGATCAAAAGTCTCGTGACAAAGCTTCGAATCTAATGGAGAAGATTTTTTAAATCTTTCAAGATTTGCACTTCGACATTAGCTTCGCGGATGCTTTACTTTTGATGCCAGGATTTTCTCCTACGATTAAGAGTTTGCTCATGAATAAGGAAAAGTTGCTTGAATTAGCTAAGATACCGTTGAACGAGAATTTCTCGGCGATGCTCCTCAAAAATCTTCCCGAAAAGCTTGGAGACCCTGGCAAGTTTCTTATTCCATGTAATTTCCCAGGAATGGATGTATGTCACGCCTTGGCCGATCTCGGCGCGAGCATAAATCTTATGCCCCTTTCCAATTGGAAAAAGTTATCCTTACCCGAACTTACACCAACTCGAATGACTTTAGAATTGGTGGATCGATCCATTACTCGTCCTAAAGGAGTCTCCGAAGACATTTTTGTCAAAGTTGGGAGTTTTCACTTTCCTACCGACTTTGTTGTTGTTGATTTTGAAGCCGATCCTCGAGTTCCTCTCATTTTAGGAAGATCCTTTTTGAGGACCGGCCGTGCCTTAATTGATGTGTACGAAGGAGAGCTTATCTTAAGGGACGGGGATGAACGATTAATTTTTCATGTTAATAAGCATCCTCAAAAGCATGCAAACGAGTCGATTAAAATGATTAATTTCATAGATTTCTCATGCGAGGATAGTTTTGGAGAAGTTTTAAGATTGAAAAAATCAAATCATTTCTTGAGTGGCAGTACCACTCCGCTTTCTGATTCTAGTCCTAGTCTTACATCTTTTGAGACTAGTGATTCTCTTCTTGAGGAGTTCGCCGATGAACTCGCTCTTCTTGACCCATTTCCACCGGGAAATGAGGATGTTGATTTTGAAGCCGAACTTAGAGAAATTGAATTATTGCTTAACCATGATCCGTCAACAAATTTTTCACCTACGATTGATCCTAATTCCGAGAGGTTCACCGACGAACCTGCTCTAGCTTGTTTACCTCCACCGGGAGATGACGATGATGACGAATCATTTCTTAAGGAGGATGTTCAAGAAGAAAATTTTCAAGTTTATTCAAACCCTCTTTTTGAATTTGATGACAATTACAACTCTAGTGACATTAATCCTCTTTTTAAAGAGATATTAGAGGATGTCGAGAGCAAGGACTCCAATGTTTCCAATTTTGATGAACCAGTTTTACTTAACACACCTCTTTTTGATGAGGATGAGTGTTTCGACCCAGGAGGCGATAATGATGAGATCGATGCTTTTCTAGCTATTGAAGTTTCTACTAATATTGAGGAAGGTTATTATGACTCAGAAGGAGACGTATTCTATCTTGAGAGTTTGCTTAGTGATGATACCACCCATAATCTCTCTCCCGAAGTGTTTTTCGATCATGAACCACAACACTTTAAGAATGAATCCGACCATGATACTTTGATAACTTTTTCTCCCAAGAGTGATCCTCTCCACCATGAGTTCGCCGGTGAACTCATAACACTTCCTCCAAGAATTGTTAGAGAGCACGAGGAATATATTAGTCGAATGTGGTTGCTATGCGGTAATTCATCTTCCCGGTCGCCATAAAATTTTCATGCTAGTCTAAATACGATCATCGAGTCTCTTCCCACATTTCCTATCCCCGTTGAGGATAGTGACTCTCTTAGGGAAGAGATCGATATATTTCCCGGTCTGGATGATTCGATACCACCGGGTATTGAGAGTGATTTTGACTCGGAAGAGGATATTATTTTTCTTGACAACTTGCTGAACGATGATATTTCTCTTCCCGAATATGAGCGTTTTACCTTCGACATTGATCCTGATGCGCTTGTGATAAACAATTTTGATGAGATTAATGAAGACGAATGTTTTGACCCAGGAGGAGGTGAGATTAATGCTGAAGTTGATGATTCCTTCACATTTTTCATTCAGACTTTTCTCCCGTTTCTCACCTACCCTGAGGTTTCTCCTTTACTTCCCTCTACCGAGAGTGAAGACACCATTTTTGACCCCGACATATTCACTTAGAGCCGGTGGCATCTCATCGGGATGGAACTTTCATGTGCTTTAATGTTTATCCAAATATTAATGAAAGCCCGATTTGAAAGCCCGATTGAGATTTTCTCTTCCATTTGCTTTCCCCATGGACAACTTAATTCGGGATCGAGTCAAGCTATGTGACTCGGTTACCAAAAACAAAGCGCTTCGTGGGAGGCACCCCATGCTTATCCATCTATCTTCTTTTTTATTTCTATGTGGGTGGAATTGTGAGGATGCTTGTCTCTTCCGATTCTGGTTGTTTAGTTTGCTTGTGATTGTTTGTACATCTTTTAAACTAGAAGGACCAAACTCGTAAAAGTGCAAACTCCAAGGGTATATTTTGCCATTTTTCATTCTTAAGGGTCTAAAATGTAACATTTTGAAAAAGTATAAAAATATGTTCAAAACATTATAAGACATAACTTTAATTAACGCTTGACGTGCTTATCGTTTCCAGTTATCAAGCAAAACGCTTAAAACCAATTATATCGCATCACAATACTAGGGAGCTTCATATTAAGGGGTTTCATCTTGGTATTACGTTCTGACTGAGTTGTTGGGTTTACGATTTAAAGTGCCCTAGCTCCTCAAACGTTTACTGAATGACCTCTGAATTATGATGGCCCGAACGGTGATACAATACTCCATAATAATTCAATCAAAGATGATATTCATTATAATGTAAAACATATTCAATCAAACTAAGACTCGACATATTATCCCAGGTTACGTGACGAAGCTGCTTTCTTTCAATTGATATACTGAACTTTCCTGCCGGGCAGATAACATCGTACTATCATACAGACGCATTTCATTTGATATACTTTTGCCATCAATCAGATTTCCCTGTTAAGGTGAAGTTCATAGCCTCGCTTTTACTTATTTACATGCTTTATAAACCCGCGAGGGGGATACATGCTCAATTGTTTTTAATATACACAAGTACTTAAAACCGATATTGTGAAGTTCATAACCTCGCCTTTACTTATTTACATGTTTTATAAACCCGCGAGGGGGATACATGCTTGTTTACAAACTCTTTTACATACTCGTTTATCTTATAACAATGTGATTACTTTTCAAAGACTTACTAAGTTCATAACCTCACATTTTAATCTTTTGAATGCTTTACAAACCCGTGATACCTGTTATAAACTATGAATACAAGTGTTTTCTAAACTGTATGCTATCCTGATATATTATTGCCTAAATACATGAAAATATCTCTTTGGGTAGCATCTCCCAATATCTCTTCAATATCTCTTTGGGTAGTATCTCCCAATATCTCTTCAATATCTCTTTGGGTAGTATCTCTCAATATCTCTTTAATAGCTCTTTGGATAGTGACTCCTAGTATATCTTCTGGTAAAGGTTCCCGGTTCTATTAAGTTAAATATGTGGTTCATGAGTTTAGGGTAATAATACTGTTCTCCATGATAATACTGCTCCCCATGATAATACTGTTCTCCATGATAATAATGTTCTCCATGATAATTGTCCCTGCAATGCAAATATTTCTATTATGATAACTTGTATTCAACTATTACATTTCAAACCTATGAATTTCACTCAACCTTTGTGTTGACCCTTTTTAGCATGTTTATCTTAGGTAATTGAGCAACTTATGGCATGGAGTGGCATGGACTTGAAGATGGCTAAAACTTGTTATCATTCACATTTTATGTTTCTAGATTTTGGGGGCTGCCTTTGTAAAACTCTGATTTTAATGAATGATAACGTATCTTTTAAAAACATCTCTTTTGAGTCGTTTTCTATGATTATGACTGTTGTACTATGAAGTAATACCCCAGATTAGCTTCCGCTGCTATATTACCAAAATGGGGGTGTTACACAAACTAGTAACATACAAATAGCATACATGGAAAATGTGTTTAGATATATAATTAGCTCAATTACAAATAGTAATGATTACTTATTAATATCTATTAACAAAGTTGAAGCAAAAGTTAAACGCACATAATCATCTAGTATACACATAAGGATATTCATCGTCGTTTTGTGTATTAGTTATAACGATGTATACATAGCTTGATTTTATTTGAAAACAAAAATAGTTTCCTCCCCATTTCCAAAATTAATCAATATCAATGTTTTCAAGGATAAGTTGACTAGTAATGCTCGACTTGAAAGAAAAGGTAAACTACAAGTTTTACGTCAAACGGAAACATATAGTTTTGACCACTACATAGTATTTTTCATTTCTGACTCACTTAAGTTTAGAATAAAGACTTGAAAGTATTTTTAAATGAAACTAGACTCGATTATCTTCGAAATGGCGGGTGGCACGACTTCTAAAGACTTACGGTTGATTTTATATGATTTTTCTAAGTTTGCCAAAAACTGACGAAACAAACAGGCGGCCCCCATAAAGGTGACGGCCCCCAGATATATTTGGGGGCCGCCCAAACATTTATGGGACCGCCACTGATATGTGAGAAATCATATATCCTTTTTATTCTAAAAATGGCCCTAAAAATGATCAAATTGTGCAAATTATGCTTGTATATTGTTTGTTTTGTCATTTGTGATGTGTAGGTACGGATATTGCAAAAATCACAAGAAAACGGCCAAAACCGGGCAAACACGAACACGGGAACGGATAGAGTGCACAAGAGCCGGGAGTTTCTAGCAAAGGTCAACAAAGTCAACCTTGGTCAACCCTTGGTCAGCCCACAAAAAGACAAAACCCTCAAAATCCCAAATAAGCCCTTAATGTTAAAACAATTTCACCATAAGTCCCTAAACTCATAACACCGTTAGTCCCTAAAAGCCTTAGGACTAACGGTCGTTATCTCCTAAAATCTATAAACCCTTTTTACCTTTACCTTTTAACCCAAGCCCAAAACAAATTACACCGGCCCAATTCTTTTTATAAATCCCGAGCCCAGGTCAAACTCCCCCATTTCCCAAGTCAAACACAAAAACGTTATAAACGGTTAAAAAGGGCGCGAAGTGAATTTACTATTCATCTTCGTCCCAATTAAATTACCCTGCTTAATCAAAAGGTTAAATCCCACGCCCTTCTCAATCCAACATGGCCTTGAAGATCCTTAGTACTATGTGCCAGCTTGGCAACAATTACATCATCAAAGAGCTTTGATTGGTCAAGATATTCAAAGGAATGACACGAGGGCTCAAAACAAACACACCTCTTGATGGAATTTTACACTGAAATAAATGCAAAAGAAGCACACCACTCCAAAGAAGTGGGATTGCCAGCTTGGCAATCCGTGTGCTCACATTCTAATCCAACGGTCACAATTGAGGATCCAATCATTAGAGAGAACCAATGGCCAAGATCAAGACCAGGGGGAGCGTGTTCACAAGACCTAGAAGCTTCCTTCTCCTGCTATAAATAGGAGGCCACTCTCACTCACAAAAGATATCTAGAGTAGCTTAGTGTAACTTTTAGTGTAATTTTCTTATAAATGTAATTTTTAGCTTATCGTTTTTTAATCATTGTAATTTTCATTTAAAGCTTTGTAATTCAGTTTTCATTAATAAAATTTGTAGCTTACTTTAAAATCTTGTGTTCAACCTGTCTTTACTTAATTTTCAATAACAAGTGAAATGGTTTAATAAAATTCAATAAGCTCTTAATAAGCTATCAAGTCTATTCTTAAGCTAGCTAATTACTTAACTAAGCTTTCAAAAGCTTAGTTGAGCTTATCTTATTCAAATTCACTCCCAAATTGCCTCAGCTTATTCATGGAAGGGAAACTAGACATGGATGGGTTTCCAGGACCTCACTAGCTTATCTATGATAAGCTAGAGCTTGTTGAGTAGCTTCTCGAGCATAATTAAGCCTTGTTTGTGCAAAGGCTCTTGTGAGTTCTTACTTTTCTCTTTAATAGCTTAAAATTGCTCCTTAGTTTAAATTCTGCTTAAATTAGCTTGTAACTTGCTTATTTCTGTTTAATTGTGCTTAATGATGATTAGTATACTTGTTTGATGTTTATTTAGTTAGCTTGTTAGTTTAAAATTTAGTTTGCAAATAGTTTTTATAAAATACAGTTAAAAATCCATAAAAAGCAGCATAAGTAGGTAGCTTATAATTCTGGCTTATTTGCTTATTTAGAAATGTTCATTAGGTTTGTTTTAAGCTAGTAAACATCTGGTATTTGAACTTTGTGCATTTAAAACTCAATTTTATAAGCTAAATATGGGATTTTACACTTTAAAGGGGTGTTTGGGTCAAGCAGTACTAACTTAAGTTAGTACTGCTAGACACCATCTGGTTCTTTAAACTATTTTTAAATCCCACATTGAGGTTTATAAGAAGGGATTTAAGGTACTTATAGGCTTAATTCAGTTTTTCATATAATTAGTTAATAGTGGTTTAAGTCTGTTAGCTTAAGCTCAATCTCATGAGCATTTTCAGTTCATGTATGTTCTAGGTGTTAATTCTTCTTCCATTGCTCTTGTTTTAGTTAATATAGAAAGTTAGATTAATTACTTAAGCATGCATTTGTGATTTGGAGATTTGGTTTTGATAAACTTGTCAATTGCATCAGTTAATAAACTAGGTCTTTCAGTCATTTTCAAATCAAAATTTCAGCAGGTCAAAATAGGAGTTAGCTTTTAATATTTAGCATTCAAGTAATTTGTAGGTAACTTTTCATCTGTTTAAACTTAATTTGTTAAAATTAGTTTGTTAGAGTATCTGTTTTTAAGCTCAAATTTAGCATTTTGTCTTTTTGAAAAACAAAAAAAAATGTACACTCAGCAGTCACTGAGTATACAAGCCTTTTTCAACCAGCATTTTCTTAGTCTTGTTAGATTTCAAAGTAGTTTTCAAAAGCTTTTTCAAGTAGTCTTTAGTACAACCTTTTAGATTTTTCAAGTCATTTTAGCTTAAGGTTCTTTTTGGTTACTTAAAAATAAGCTCAAAAGGTGCTATTCTGTCTGTTTGGTTATCAGTTTTAGACTTAAGTGCTTTTCAAATGTCTCGGCTATTCGCTTCTTCCCTTAGCTTATTTCTTGCTAAATTAGCTTAATAGGTTAGGATTTAGCTGTTAGTAGTTTAGTTTATCTTATTTTCAGCCTATTAAAGCTTTTGAGCTAGTTTGGTTAAGAAAAATAGCTATAAGTCCTTTTTAGTGTATCTGTCAAAAAGAAAAGCTATTTTCTAGCTTATTCATTAGTTTTTAGAAAAAGCTTCTTTTACTAATTTTGCTTCTTTACATCTGTTTTATAACTTTGTTTTTGAAAGTTTTGAAAATAAAAAAAATAGCAAAAAGCAAGAGGCAGGATTCGAACCTGTGTCCTCTTGCTTTACACACACAAGTCCCACAAACACACACACTGTCCATCGCGCCCTTGGGTCTTTTTCAAACACTCTTTCCTACATTTATTTCTTATACACATTTTGTTTTCCTTTTTATATTAATAAGCCGTAGCTTATTCTCAGCTTTTTAGGGCTAATTTTTCCAGCTTATTTTTAGTTCTTATTTTTAGAAAATCAGTCTTATATTTTTACACTTTTAGTAATTTTCCTAGAATTTTTAGAGTAAGTTTAGTATTTTTAATCATTTATTTTCATTAAAAACTTTAAAAATCATAAAAAAATAGAAAAATAATCAAAAAAATAAAATTCTTTTTTCTAAAATTTTCTTTTATCATATTTTAGGCTTAGGTTTGAAATTTACTTTCGTAGGGTTAATATTTTGTAATTTCACTTTTTAAAGAACGGGATTTCGTTCCCGTTCTCGTTTTCTTCGTTTTTAAGCTTTAAGTACCCTCGGTTTAGAATTTTCTTAGCCTTTTCTTTTTAAATAGTCAAATAGGATTAGAAAAAGTTTAGAAAATCATTTAGGGTTTAATTTTAGTGTACTTGCTTATTTGTCGTGTTTTATTAAATACCCGTTAACGTTTTTCGTAGTTAGTTTTAATTGTGCCTTTATTTGCTCACTATTAGGATTTTAGAAAACAATCATCTTCGAACCAATTCAAATCATTGTCCAAATTAAAGCGAGGTCTCAATTTCATAAGTCTTTGGGAAAAACGACCCGGTAATCACTTACCGGTAAAACGTAGGATATTTTTGTGTAGATTTTTACTTTAAATCTTTGTCCTCAAGGATTTTTAGTAAATTTCTTTATACTTTGATATTATTACGTATATATACTTGAAAAGCTACATCAAGTTTTTGGCGCCGCTGCCGGGGATTTGTGTTAAAGATTCCTTCGTTTGAATTTGTCGATCGTGATTTGGAGAACCTTTCGTCTTCGAAAGTTACGTCTTTTGAAAAAAAAAATATAAAAAGTAAAAAAATATTTTTCTTTTTCTTTTTACTATAAGTAGAAGTTTAAAAAAAATACAAAAATATTTGCTCTTCCGGATTTTTCGATTTTTATTTTGTTCTCTTAATTACTAAAATACACAATCAATTTAATTCTCTTACTAGAGAATTTGTGAATATTCCATTAATAAGTTCCCGAACTTAAGATTCAAAATTTACCGTTTTGTGTCACTTACGAAAAAGGCGCACCTCTTTTGTGAAATAAGCTATTAGGAGGGTTGTTCCACGGAACTACGACCCGAAGGGACAAACGTTTTTAAGGCGATTCGCTCCCACTACGTCCCCCGTTTGCAAATTTTACTTAAGGGAGTTACCCTAAGTTTGTTGATTATTCGGTAAAACAAAAATATTTTTGTATATATATTTTTCTCTTTTCATTTGTTTGTTTAGTGCATGCGCACTAGAAATTCCAATTTTCCAAATAATTCACCTGTAACCATTCCGAGACGTCGAAATAGAGGACGTGCTCCAAACGTAGTCGAACCCGAGCTTCGTACTATCGTTGAAGTTGCACTGATTATTGTAAATTAGACCCTTACTATATATATAAATATAAATAAATATATAAATATAATAATGAGAATAAAAAATATCAATCAAATGTAGTAAACCGGGAAGCAAGCGATTCTCGGGTCGTTATGTCCCGACGAGGCGTGAAATTGACGGTTACGTATATGGTTTGACTTTTGGATGCTTTAATAATCAAAGATTTGATTGGGTTTTCTAAATCTACGAGAAAAAAAAATTAAGGCAACGGGATAACTTAAAAATTCTACGGGAAAAACATGCAAAGGCTCGGGAATTTAAACCTAAACTACGGGAAAGCATAAAAAGGCAATGGATGACAAATTCTACGGGAAGCATAAATAAGGCATAAAAGGAAGTCCTAAGTCTACGGGAACAGAAAAATAAAGGTACTTAAAGTAAAAACGCGAAAACGAGAACGAGATTTAAAACCCGTTCTTAAAAAAAACAAATTTTGAAAATAGACCCTACGGATGCAAATTTATTTTTCCTAGGTCCTACATGATAAAAGAAAATTTAAAAAAAAAGAATTATATTTTTTTGATATTTATTTAATTTTTTATGATTTAAAAACTGTTTTTAAAAGGAAAAATTAATTAAAAATAGTAAATGAAATAGGAAAATTATAAAAAATTCATGGAAAGTAGCTTGAAATGTGTAGAATCTAGGAAAAATAAAAAGGTGAATACAGCTTATCAAATAAGTTGTTAAATAAGCTAAAACAGCCTATAAGCTTAAAAGGTAAAAGAAAGGATAAAAGAATTAAGTGTGCAAGTTTAGACAGAAAAGACCCAAGGGCACTAGTGTTAGTAGAGGTTATGTGTGGGACGTTGCCTCCCTTTTTTTTGAAACCATTTTTTTTGAAAACTTTAAAAACAAAGTTATAAATAAGCTAAAAACTAACAACTTTAAAAATAGTGACTTATTATGAAACTTAAAAATAAGCTGGGATTAAGCCATGGAAAACAGCAGATTAGGCTTTTTTGCACTAAGTTATACTAAGGTTTTTTTTAGCTTTTAAAAACTAAATAAGCCTAGGCAAATCCAAAATGAGCTAAGATAGACAAGCACTTAAAACTAATAAGCAAAAGTGAACAAAACTAAGCCAGTAAAACAGCCAGAAAAGTCCTAAAAAGCCAATAAGCTAACAAGGCTAACTGCATATGAAACAGCCTAAAGGGGCATTTTAGAGCTTAAAAATAAGCTAGCAAACTAAGACTAAATGTAAAACCTAGCTGAAACAGATTAAGATTACCTATTGAACTACTTGTAAACCAATTTTTAAAACTTAAAACCTAAATTTACTATCTGAAATCTAAGATTAAAAGATGACTTTTAAGGCTTTATAGTAGGCTTGACAGATTTTGGGTAAGGCTCTAAAAGAGTACATGCAAACATAACCAAACCTTTGCCATTGGATTTGAACTCAAAATGGAGTTTAAACAAAGTCTAAAAAAACACTCTTTAACAAAAATCAAAATAAGAGCAGTTTAAAAAAAATATAAGTCCACATATTCAAGGACTATGTAAACCACATCCCAAAAGTTGAATTTAAACTTCAAAACCTTAAGAGACAGATTAAAAGTAACTTAACAAGACTTATTAAAGATAACCAAGTGACCCAAAAAGATTTTTGAACAAGATTGACCCATTTTGGCCCTTTACCTAAACACCCCCTTAAAAGGATTTTAAACTAAGTTAGACTTTAAAAAGGAATTTTAAGCTCAAATTTTGTATGACCAGATTAGCATTAACATTCAGAAACATAAACAACATGGTTTAACAAGATTTAAGAGATCACTTAAGTTAGAACACAAGAACAATTTTTAGAGAATTTTAAAGACAAATTTTTCAATAAACTTAAATTTTCATTAAAAACATAAATTGATTACAAGGCTTAAAGTTAAAATGACAGGATTAAAAGACTAAAAACATAAAAAAACATGAAAAACTAAATTAATCTACTCCTACATACTACTTTTCTTCTGTCTTCTTTCTTCAATATATAGGCAGTCCATATGTGCTTGTTGTGTTTTTACTGTGAGAGGAAACCAAAACACATCTTGGCCCTTCAATTTGCTTGCTCCCCAATCCAATTAATCCCATCCCTTGATTCGTTTGTCTTCAATCTCAGTCCAATAGGAGAATAAGGGATTGCCAAGGTGTACATTGGGGTTTAGTGGTGTGGGGTGATGTTATTTTGTTGTGGGGTGGTATTTTGGACTGGGGTGAAGAGTTTTGGAAGTTAGTTGCAGGGTGTAGAGGGGAAAACGACACTGCTACAGTGTCGTGGTTAGTTATTGGCGGGTAAATGGGTTTTGAGTGAGACAGGGTATAGTTTTTGGGAGATGGCACAACTAGCCCCTGAAAGTGTGTGAGGGTATTGCAGTACACGTCCTTGCTTTGTTCATAGTAGGTCCCTGTAGTTTTGTGAGTGTTGCACCGTTAGTCCTTTTGGACTAACATTGTTAGTCCTTTAAGGACTAACGGGTTAAGGCTTAGTGTGTTTAAGGGCTAACACCCGTTAAGGGTGTTTTGGGTTGTATTGTGTTGGGCCAGGTTAATAGTTTTTGGGCCCGTTTGTTTTAAAAGGAATTGGGCTAGGAATGGTAAAAAGGGAGATGGGCCTTGGTTTTAAAAGGGTTTAATTTAAATGTAGTGGGCTGACCCGGCCCACTAAAATGGGTACGGGTCGGCCCATTTTATCATGATAGGGTTTCGGGTTCGTTTTTCCAAGCCCTTTCCAATGCCGTATCCCGGGGTTGACTTTGACTTCGTCTTGACTTTATTAAATGCATAAACATTGTCGAGTCGATCCGAAAATGTCCGTTTTAGCTCCGTTTTCAATCTTTTTATACCTTTTGGCCTCGGTTTTTCATGCTCTTTTCAAATTCGTGCTCGGTTTTGTTCGGTTTGGCTTCATTTTTGTCCTTTAGTGAATATCCGGTACCTGTACACTACAAACACAAAAACAAGCATATTTATGGCATTTTATGTGCGTTTTTGGCGTTTAGGGTCGTTTTATTGATTAAAAGGTATGTCTAATTACACATATACCATGTCCTAAAACCCAATTCAATCCATATCATTGTAATGCTACAGCTAAATTTTTGGGTCAGTTAATACTTCCCAAAGTCAGGGTTGTTACAAGGGTATATAGACCAAAGGACATTATGTTTGATTTCAATATGGAATGGAATGTATACGTTTCATACAAACGAGCTTGGAAGGCGAAACATTTAGCATTAACCTTAAGTCACGGATGTCCTATCGCTTCATTTTTTGAGTTACCTATTTACTGTCATAACTTAAATTTGGAAAACGTAGAAACTGTTACACACATTGAAACAGATGCTGAAGGACGTTTTAAGATGTGTTTCTTAGCCTTTGGTGTTGCGGTAAGCATATTCTAAACTTTGTTATTATTATTTAATGGACCAATTTTACCTTAGACTTTTATATGTTTAGCAAGGCTGGTGTACACAAAAAATAACAAACATGACTTACCTTAGATGCACTAAATAGTTTTAAACCTAAAATATTACAGTACTTAATAAAATGTCTTGGTAGATCCTACAAGTTTCGACCATCACATCCATAAACATAATTTAACAAAAATGTTTTTTTCTTAGAAAGTACATATTACCAACATAGTCAAAATCTTGGACTGATGAACTTGCGCAAGCACTTTAGCAACATGGATGTGTAAACCAACTACTCCATTAGAAATACTCCACCTGCATTTTCATTTAAAAAACAAAGATTTAAAAACTTAAAATAGAATAGTCAAAGTTCAAAAGCATATTTAAATTTAACAAAAAGAGATCTATTTATTAATTCAACTAATATTAAACATAACATGATATAGTTGTAACCACGACTTTTTAGAAGGCTGCAACATCGGGTTGTAGCCGGCAAGATGCAGCAAAACTTTTATCAGTCCTCGGATTTTTATTCCTGTACTATGGGCTTTCATAGAAGGCTGTAATATGCGTTGTGAGCCGCCAAATGCGCCAAACTTTTGATCACCCACAGTTTATATTTAATTATATTTTTTCATCCATTTTTCATAAATTTATTATTATTTATTATTTATTTATTATTTTATTATAAATAATTATTATTATTTTTAATATAAGAGAAGACATCTTTTTTGAAAAATTCAGTATAGAGTTTGAACAAAGACTAAATTTTTTGCTATTAACTACATCAAAATTGTTGATTAAGTTTAAATCTCAAAAAATAGCACGTATAATAATCCCGGTTAGAAGCTCATGAGAGAAAAATCCACAAATTACATACATAGAACTTTCTTAAGATTTCCAACTAATCTTTGTTTAGCATCCAACTCATAATTAACTCTATCATTTTCCGTTCTTCGCGAATTTTCGCAAACGCTTAGCCTAAACGTTAAGGAACAAGCTAAAGCTCAACACGCTCAATCGAGTCAAAATTTATTCTTATTCTACCAGTAGAAAGTCAATAATGTGACAAAAAACTTATTTTATTTTTGAAAATTTTTAATTTTTTTAAAATTTTGGTGGTAAAAACAGGATTACGCGAAAACAACGGCTGCAGGCACAATCAAATCGATAGATCCCCCCATACTAGAATTAAACATTGTCCTCAATGTTTTAAGAAGGGTCTCTACGTAAATCCTAAGCCGTTTATTAAGTATGCTTAAAGATAAATGTTAGTCGATTAGATTAGGATATTGGATTTCCCAAATGAAGCTGAGGATTTGAAGCTCTTGTGATCGAAGGACAAAACCATGAGCACGAGAGGCTTCAAAAATCCGGGACAATCCTGGATAATCACAAAAACACAAGCAAACGAGAATGGAAAGAGGCACACCTCTCACAAAAAAAACGCTTATTCATTACTACATAATATAACTACGATAAGCATGGGGTGCCTCTCACGAAGCGCTTGTTTAGGGTCACTAAGCTTGACCCGACCCCCCATACTCGAGCATTATCAAGGGGGATAAAAATGGGGATGGCGAACACCCAAATTAGAAGTGTTGTCTCCATGAATCAACATCGGGCTTTTATGATGAAAAGGCTTGGAAGCTTTAAAGCCCCGATGTGATGAAGAAGGAGGAGATTTCTCCTTTGTAACAAGAACACCATGATTGAAAACTTTATCTTCATTTTCGGATGAAAATGGAAGTAAAGTATCAATCACGGGAGAAAAAGGAGCAAGAAATCTCGTGGATTCGACTTCAATGCATATCCCCAGATCGTAAATCTTGTTTCTATCTCCGGAAGGAGAAGAAACATCATGATCGGATCCGAGATCATTATGAGAAGGAATGAAGTCGAAATCCCAAGTGAAGGGTGGGATGGGTGGGCAAAATATTAGGCACATCCACGGGGATGTCTTCCACCACATCGATGGTTGAATCTCCCGAATCAGGATAATCAACATGAAATGATTCGAACTCGGGACGAGAGGTAAATAGATGATCGTCATCTCCTTCTAGTCGTAATCATCACTGCTCAAACTCGTGGTATTGATCCTCCACATCAAGAAAATGTCAATCTCCTCCATAAGAAGTCACTATCCTCACGGACTGGGATAGGAGATGAGAGAAAGACTCATTAGATTTCAGACTAAATTCTTCCGGAGAGCGGGGAGAAGAGTTATCGTAAAGCAAACTCTCCAAAAACAAAATATCTCCCTCCGGATCAAGGTTGACATCATCAATTCCCGGTGGAATTGAGTGGAGAAGAGTGAGTTCATCGGCGAACTCATCAAGAAGAGAATCGATCTTTTGAGGAATCATGTAATCTGAATATTAACGATAAGGCAAAGATTCTAAAAGATCGGATTCGGGGCATAAAACAGGATATTTAATCCCGGTGGAATTGAATTGGTAATTTGTCAACACCTTCATCATCATTTGATCACCTTAGTGAAGTGATTTTCCTTCATCAAGATCAAAGAGAGGATTATAGAAAATTTAAAATTCTCATTTGGAACGTCCTCTTCGAAAAATGACTCATACACCGAGGTAAAATAATCGATTTCGATATCGAAGAGAGGGTTAGAGAAGTAAGATCATGATTCTTTGAAGAATCATCATACGGAGGCCAAATAAAACATCACCGGTACAGAAAATCTTCGGACATCACTGTGGGATTTGGACAAGGTCCTCGACACTAGACTTTATTAATTCGTCCGATTCCGATTCCGGAATAGTGTCAAGATGCTCATCCTCCATTATAAGAGAATCCGTTTTTAGTGAATCGGGTGTGATTGCTACACACGGAGGAAGTTCGGACATAATGATATCTTTCAAGGGGGTAGAACTTTCCTCGTCATCGTCATCATCATAGCAAACGGGAATCTTCCAATATCGGGCTTTAGGCTTAATTGATAATTCCGCTTATGGCTTATCCACTTAGCTCATTTATAGCTCAGTTTAGCTTAATAGGGTGTAGTGATAGCTTATTTAGGTATAAGTTTTAGCTTAACCTAGTTTTCTAGTTAGCTTAGTTAAGTAAAAAGCTTTAAGTCCTTTTTAGTGTAACTGTCAAGAAGATAAGCTGCTTCCAGCTTATTTAATAGGTTTCATAAAAAGTTTCTTTTATAATTTTGCTTATTTTTAGCTGTTCTACAACTTTGCTTTTCAAAGTTTTTGCAAAATAAAAAAAAGGGAAGAGGGGAAATCCAGAGTGAGCAAGGCTCGAACCCTGGACCTCTAACCTCCTCAACCTCTATAAACGTCCCACAAACACACACACTTTCCAACTGCGCCCTTGGGTCTTTTGCAAACTAACTCTCACTTAGTTTTCTTTTATACACATTTTTCTTTTCCATTTTCTAATATAAGCCGTAGCTTAATTCTAACTTTTTAGGGCTTATTTTTCCAGCTTATTTTTAGTTCTTATTTTTAGAAAATCAGTCTTATATTTTTACACTTTTAGTAATTTTCCTAGAATTTTGAGAGTAAGTTTAGTATTTTTAATCATTTATTTTCATTAAAAACTTTAAAAAAATCATAAAAAAATAGAAAAATAATCAAAAAAATAAAATTCTTTTTTCTAAAATTTTCTTTTATCATATTTTAGGCTTAGGTTTGAAATTTACTTTCGTAGGGTTAATATTTTGTAATTTCACTTTTTAAAGAACGGGATTTCGTTCCCGTTCTCGTTTTCTTCGTTTTTAAGCTTTAAGTACCTTCGGTTTAGAATTTTCTTAGCCTTTTCTTTTTAAATAGTCAAATAGGATTAGAAAAAGTTTAGAAAATCATTTAGGATTTAATTTTAGTGTACTTGCTTATTTGTCGTGTTTTATTAAATACCCGTTAACGTTTTTCGTAGTTAGTTTTAATTGTGCATTTATTTGCCCACTATTAGGATTTTAGAAAACAATCCTCTTCGAACCAATTCAAATCATTATCCAAATTAAAGTGAGGTCTCAATTTTATAAGTCTTTGGGAAAAAAGACCCGGTAATCACTTACCGGTAAAACGTAGGATATTTTTGTGTAGATTTTTACTTTAAATCTTTGTCCTCAAGGATATTTAGTAAATTTCTTTATACTTTGATATTATTACGTATATAGTTTTGAACCTACACACCAAGTTTTTGGCGCAGTTGCCGGGGACTTGTGTTAAAGATTTCTTCGTTTGGATTTGTCGATCGTGATTTGAAGAACCTTTCGTCTTCGAAAGTTATGTCTTTTGAAAAAAAATATATAAAAAGTAAAAATATATTTTTCTTTTTCTTTTTACTATAAGTAGAAGTTTAAACATAAAAAATACAAAAATATTTGCTCTTCCAAAATTTTCGATTTTTATTTTGTTCTCTTAATTACTAAAATACACAATCAATTTAATTCTCTTACTAGAGAATTTGTAAATATTCCATTAATAAGTTCCCGAACTTAAGATTCAAAATTTACCGTTTTGTGTCACTTACGAAAAAGGCGCACCTCTTTTGTGAAATAAGCTATCAGGAGGGTTGTTCCACGGAACTACGACCCGAAGGGACAAACGTTTTTAAGGCGATTCGCTCCCACTACGTTCCCCGTTTGCAAATTTTACTTAAGGGAGTTACCCTAAGTTTGTTGATTATTCGGTAAAACAAAAATATTTTTGTATATATATTTTTCTCTTTTCACTTGTTTGTTTAGTGCATGCGCACTAGAAATTCCAATTTTCCAAATAATGCACCTGTAACCATTCCGAGACATCGAAATAGAGGACGTGCTCCAAACGTAGTCGAACCCGAGCTTCGTACTATCGTTGAAGTTGCACTGATTATTGTAAATTAGACCCTTACTATATATATAAATATAAATAAATATATAAATATAATAATGAGAATCAAAAATATCAATCAAATGTAGTAAACCGGGAAGCAAGCGATTCTCGGGTCGTTATGTCCCGACGAGGCGTGAAATTGACGGTTACGTATATGGTTTGACTTTTGGATGCTTTAATAATCAAAGATTTGATTGGGTTTTCTAAATCTACGGGAAAAACAAATTAAGGCAACGGGATAACTTAAAATTTCTACGGGAAAAACAAGCAAAGGCTCGGGAATTTAAACCTAAACTACGGGAAAGCTTAAAAAGGCAATGGATAACTTAAAATTCTACGGGAAGCATAAATAAGGCATAAAAGGAAGTCCTAAGTCTACGGGAACAGAAAAATAAAGGTACTTAAAGTAAAAACGCGAAAACGAGAACGGGATTTAAAACCCGTTCTAAAAAAAACAAATTTTGCAAATTTAACCCTATGGATGCAAATTTATTTTTCCTAGGTCCTACATGATAAAAGAAAATTTAAAAAAAAAGAATTATATTTTTTTGATTTTTATTTAATTTTTTATGATTTAAAAACTGTTTTTAAAAGGAAAAATTAATTAAAAATAGTAAATGAAATGGGAAAATTATAAAAAATTCATGGAAAGTAGCTTGAAATGTATAGAATCTAGGAAAAATAAAAAGGTGAATACAGCTTATCAAATAAGCTGTTAAATAAGCTAAAACAACTTATAAGCTTAAAAGGTAAAAGAAAGGATAAAAGAATTAAGTGTGCAAGTTTAGACAGAAAAGACCCAAGGGCACTAGTGTTAGCAGAGGTTGCGTGTGGGACGTTGCCTCCCTTTTTTTTGAAACCATTTTTTTTGAAAACTTTAAAAACAAAGTCATTTATAAAAATTTTTATTTTTGGAGACTTATAAAATAAGTAAAAATAACAACTTTTAAAAAAAACAACTTTTTATAAAACTTAATAATAAGTCATAAATAAGCAGAAAGGAATGACAGTTTTGACAAAAAGACCTATAACTTGACAGCTTTTTACACCAATTTCAAGCACTCAAATAAGCTACTTTAGAACACATAAGCTCAGCACAGGTTAAGCTAAACACCTAATAAGCATTAACCACCTAGAAATAAACAGATTCAATAAGCTGGAAGGCAATAATGAGCTCAAAGTAAAAAGAAAGAATGCTACTTAATAAAGGGCTTAAAGGCTTAACTGTTTTGGATTTTTAGACATAAATAAGCCATAAGAACCTAATAAGCTAAAAACTATCACAACCTAGTCCTAATAAGCATAAATTAACTAAATTAAGCAAAGTAAACAAACAGATAAGCATAGAAAAGGAAAATAAGCTAACAGCTAAAAAACTGAATAACCACAGCCTAGGGACAACTTTTGGGCTTATTTTTAAGCACCAAAAGGGATCCTTATGGCTTAAAGGGCTATATGAGCTTAAAGCTTATCCTAGGGTCTTCAAAAAATCAGCAAGAGAAAAGCAATTTGAAATAAAGATAAGCTAAGAAAAAGCCTTATGAAAAAGGCTGTCCACGCTGTATGAGTTTTTGATTTTCTTTAAGCAAACAACTTGGCTTTTTGCAGCCCCATATTAAGCTAGTTAAAATTTGACAAATTACAAAAAAAAGTTTAAACAGATTAAACCTATACTCTAAACTACTTATTCTCTAATTTTTAGATCTTAAAACCAATGTTTGCTTATCTAAATCTTAGATTGAAAAGTGGTACTTGAGCCTAAAAACAACTACTATGGCAGTTTAATCTAAAAACTTAAATGACAGTTGCACATTATTTATGGCTATAGGCTACTGCATTTGGACATGAAAGGAGACACAAACAAGGGTTCAAAACCTTTTTTAAATCAAGCTTGCATATAAGCAGTTTGCAGGAAGTTGAAAACACAGATTTTGGAGAATACTTAGAAAACACATTAAAACTTAGAATTAACACCAAAAACTTTCTTAAAACAGGTAAACACAGCTAAAAGAAGACTTGTGAAGATGGCTTAGTGACCCAAATACATTTTGCAATCGATTTGACCCATTTTGGGTCCTTGTCCCAAACACTACTTTAACTTCTAAAAATCCAAATTTAACTTGCAAAGACTGAAGTTTAAAGAACAACATGTTAAGACCAGATAATCATTAACTTCCTTAAGTAATTTTAAGCATATTTGAAACAGCAATAAGCATTAGAAACAAGTAAATCAAATAAGCATTTTTTCAAAAGCATAAAAGACAGAATTTTTATAAAACATAAATTTCATTAAAAAGAAAAGTTTACAGGATTAAAATTAAATGACAGAATTAAACATAAAGCTTAAAAAACATTAAAACTAATCTATAACTACTCCTAGATGATTTTTCTTCATCTCTGTCTTCTCTCTTTTATATGCTATCAAGGTTGTGTTTGTTGTGCTAGTTTGCTGAGAGTTTTAAACTTTCAACCGCAGCCATTAATTTGCCTTGGAGCCCAATCAAATCATCACAGCCCTTCAATCTTTGTCATTTACCCCTATCTAATCAAAATGCCTTGGATTGCCAACATGTATTTTGGGGGTTTGTCAGATGTGGGGTTAAGGTAGGTTTGTCATGGGGTGAATTTTGGAGGTATGTTGCAGGGTGCAACAATATCACGTGGGTTGGGGGGAAGATGTACAGTAAATAGGCAGGAAATGTGTTTAAGGATTGACTGGGTTAAAGTTTTGATGGTTTGGCAAAAGTAGTCTCCTAACTTGTATGTTTTGTTTGCACCACAAGTCCTTGTGGTGATAATGAATTTGGGGACTTGGGCAGAAATGGTCCTCCAAGGTTTATATTTCAGGTTAATAGTTTTTGGGCCCGTTTGTTTTAAAAGGAATTGGGCTAGGAATGGTAAAAAGGGAGATGGGCCTTGGTTTTAAAAGGGTTTAATTTAAATGTAGTGGGTTGACCCGACCCACTAAAATGGGTACGGGTCGGCCCATTTTATCATGATAGGGTTTCGGGTTCATTTTTCCAAGCCCTTTACAAAGTCGTATCCCGGGGTTGACTTTGACTTCGTCTTGACTTTATTAAATGCATAGACATTGTCGAGTCAATCCGGAAATGTCAGTTTTAGCTTTGTTTTCAATCCTTTTGTACCTTTTGGCCTTGGTTTTTCGCATTCTTTTCAAATCCATGCTCGGTTTTGTCCGGTTTGGCTTCGTTTTTGTCCTTTAGTGAATATCTAGTACCTGCACACTACAAACACAAAAACAAGCATATTTATGGCATTTTATGTGCGTTTTTTATCGTTTAGGGTCGTTATATTGAGTAAAAGGTATGTGTAATTACACACATACCATGCACCAATGGCGGAACGAACAATGGAAGAGCTACTCCGTGCACCCACTGAAGGGTATGGAGAAACTATCGTTTTACTAGAAATTAATGCGGATCATTTTGAAATTAAGACGAATTTGTTACAACTAGTTCAAGCTAGCTCGTTTCACGGTTATGAGAGGGAAAATCCCCACACTCATATTAATAGTTTCAAAAGGATTACCTCGACTTTACAATTTAGAGATGTACCAAACGATGTTATTAAGTTAATGATGTTTCCATATTCACTCGATGGAGCCGCTAAAGTTTGGTACGAGAAAGAACCACCTAATTCGATCTTGACTTGGGAGGATCTCGTAACTAAATTTTTGAATCAATTTTTCCCTCCCTCGAAAACCACTCACTTAAAGAATAAAATTTCTTGTTTTACACAAAAATTCGAGGAGACTTTAAGTGAAGCATGGGAACGATTTAAGGAAATGCTTAGAGCTTATCCTCACCACGGATTTACAGAGTTAACTCAAGTTGATACTTTCTATAACGGTTTAAACAAGAATGATCAAGACTCCTTAAATGCCGCGGTGGGTGGAAATCTTTTAAGTAAAACGACTAGAGAAGCTTTGAATATAATTGAAAATAAATCAAAGGTTCGTTATTCATGTAATAAATCGAATGTTTCTAGGATGAATACGACTTCTAGGGAAAGTGTTAGTAAAATGGATGAGAGAATTGATAAGCTTGCGGATCAAATTTCGACCTTAGTTGAAATTGTTTCTAAGAAAGTTGTCACTCCCGCTCCGGTTAAAGCGGTTGAGGAAATTTGTGTTACTTGTAGTGGGCCTCATGCTTGGTACAATTGTCCTAATGCCGAGAGTAATCAATCTAGTGTTTTACGGCAACGAGTACTTACAATCATGTTAACCCTCCAAATCGTGCTAGCAACTACATGGCACCACATGGTTTTGCTCCGGTGCAAAACAATGGTCAAAATAGGTTTAATCAAAATCAAGGTCAAGAGAATAATTTTAATCGGGGAAATAATTTTCATGGTAATCAAGGTTTTCAAGCTTCAAATAATCATGCACCAAATTTTTAAAACCAAGGTCCAATTACTCATGCTCTGAATTTTCAAAATCAAGGATTTCAAAACCCACATTTTCTAGCTCATAATAATAAAGTTCAACAAGGAATTCCAAATGAATTTTCAACTTATGCAAAAGCTAATGAGTCATTAATGAGAAATTTGCAAAGTCAAATTAATGAATTAAGGGGGAATTTTAGTAAACAAGAAGAAAATCTTAGGAGAAATCTAGGAAACAATATGAGAAATATTTTAGGAAGTTTCTTTCAAAACCAAGCCTCAACTTTGGGTACTCTTCGAGTAATACCATTCCAAACCCGAAGGGTGAGATGAAAGCAATCACTACTCGAAGTGGTGTTGCTTATGAGGGACCCTCGATTCCTACTAATACTTCTCCTAAAAAGGTAGTGGAACGAGAAACCGAGGAGACAACAGATAAGGAGCAATCTAATTTCTAAGGAAGTACCGCTTACATCCCACCTTCGGTTAACCCCATTCCAATTCCGGAACCCGATGTCCCGAAGACTTTACCTAAGCCGAATATTCCATATCCTTCAAGACGTAATGATCAAAAATCCCATGACAAAGCTTCAAATCAAATGGAGAAGATTTTTCAAATCTTTCAAGATTTGCGCTTCGACATTAGTTTCGCGGATGCTTTACTTTTGATGCCAAGATTTGCTCCTACGATTAGGAATTTGCTCATGAATAAGGAAAAGTTGCTTGAATTAGCTAAGATACCGTTGAACGAGAATTGCCCGACGATGCTCCTTAAAAAGCTTCCCGAAAATCTTGGAGATCCCGGCAAGTTTCTTATTCCATGTGATTTCCCGGGAATGAATGTATGTCACGCCTTGGCTGATCTTGGCGCGAGCATAAATCTTATGCCCCTTTCTATTTGGAAAAAGCTTTCTTTACCTGAACTTACACCAACTCGGATGACTTTAGAATTAGCGGATCGATCTATTACTCATCCTAAAGGACTCGCCTAAGATGTTTTTGTTAAAGTTGGAAAATTTCACTTTCCTACCAACTTTGTTGTTGTTGATTTTGAAGACGATCCTCGAGTTCCTCTCATACTTGGGATATCCTTTTTGAGGACCAGCCGTGCCTTAATTAATGTGTACGAAGGAGAGCTTATTTTAAGGGACGGGGATGAACGATTAATTTTTCATGTCAATAAGCATCCTCAAAAGCATGCAAACGAGTCGATTAAAATGATTAATTTCATTAATGTTTCATGCGAGGATAGTGTTGGAGAAGTTTTAAGATTGAGAAAATCAAATCGTTTCTTGAGTGGCAGTACCACTCCGCTTTCTGATTCTAGTCCTAGTCTCACATCTTTTGAGACCAGTGATTCTCTTCTTGAGGAGTTTGTCGATAAACTCTCTCTTCTTGACCCATTTCCACCGGGAAATGAGGATGTTGATGTTGAAGCTGATCTTAGAGAAATTAAATTGTTGCTTAACCGTGATCCGTCTACAAATTTTTCACCGACGATTACGATTGATCCTAATCCCAAGAAGTTCACCGATGAACTTGCTCCAGCTATTTTACCTCCACCGGGAGATGACAAATCATTTCTTAAGGAGGATGTTCAAGAAGAAAATTTTCAAGTTTATTCAAACCTACTTTTTGAATTT
>BQNB010064804.1:8026-31901 GCA_026074375.1 Tanacetum coccineum
AAACATCTCTCTCTCCCCTATATTTTCCAGCGCCATTTCCGGCGACCGCCACCACCTTCGGCCGACCACCACGTCGCCGCCGCCGGAAAACATTTCCGGCCAAGATCAAAAATGAATCTCATCAACCGATCTACCCGATCCCCTAGGTCACTCTCCCCTACTCGCTCCTCCACACCACCACTGCCACCGCCACCTTCTCACTGCCATCATCATCATCGTCCCATCATCATCATCATCATCATCGTCCCATCGTCAACACCACCATCATCATCATCTTCGCACCATCATCATCATCACCAACACCCACGCCACCACCACAGCCACCATAAGGGTGCGTGTGGTTTTATTTAAA
The DNA here is from genome assembly GCA_026074375.1 of Tanacetum coccineum. Taxonomy (NCBI): domain Eukaryota; kingdom Viridiplantae; phylum Streptophyta; class Magnoliopsida; order Asterales; family Asteraceae; genus Tanacetum; species Tanacetum coccineum. The sequence continues at coordinate 8,379 of BQNB010064804.1, forward strand.
AACCAACAGGGGTGCGTTGGGTTGGCTGTTCCACAGCCAAGGGTGCGTTTGTTCATTGGTAAACACCACCACGTAGGGTGGTTTGGTTCGGGTTGGGTTTATATCACCGAAAGGGGTGCGTTTGGATTGTCACAGCCGCGGGTGCGTTTGGTTTTGCACCGCGGCGGGTGCGGTTGGTTTGGTTTTGCACCACGAAGGGTGCGTTCGGTCTAAGCAAAGCACCACGAGGGTGCGGTTGGTTGTGTTCTCACCACGTTAGGGTGCGTTTGGTGGTGGCAGCCACCCTCGTAGGGTGTGTTTGGCTTAACAGCCACCACCAAGGGGCGTTTGGTTCTCGGGTTTCACACGCAAGGGTGCGTTTGGTTTGGGTTTAGCAGCAGGGGGACGTTTGTTTTGCTATTTATAACAGTCGTTAGAGTGCATTTGGCTGACGTGACAGCCGTTAGGGTGCGTTTGGTTTATACTTCACAAAAAGGGTTCGTTTGGTTTTATATATAAAGGGTGTGTTTGGTTTGGTTTTTGCATCAAGAAATGGTGCGTTTGGTTGTGATACAAACACCAAAGGGGCGGTTGGTATAAGAAGTAGCAGCAAAGGGTGTTTGTTTTTGGTTATTAACAATGAAAAGGGTGCGTTTGGTTTGTTCCGGCACCGGTTAGGGTGCGTTTGGTGGTGGCAGCCACCCTCGTAGGATGCGTTTGGCTTAACAGCCACCACCAAGGTTTGTTTGGTTCTCGTGTTTCACACGCAAGGGTGCGTTTGGTTTGTGTTTAGTAGCAGGGGAAGTTTGTTTTGCTATTTATAATAGCCGTTAGAGTGCGTTTGGCTGCCGTGACAGCCGTTAGGGTGCGTTTGGTATATATAAAGGGTGTGTTTGGTTTAGCAAAACGGCAAATACATATATCAATAAAGTTTATAAATATTAAAACCGAATAAATATTGGTGGTTTAAATTTGTTAAATAAATATGGTGTTTACTAATTGGTTTAATTTAGATATAATAACGTATAAATATCATATTTAGAACACGCGGACATTTGAGATATTGGAAACGCGAATACTTGCAACACATATTGATTAAGGGAAAAACGTTGAGTTTTGCGAAAACGAAAAACATTATAAACGGGAAAGTCAGGGCGAAATGTATATAAATTTCTATATTTATAAATGTTTTACTAAAGCTACTATTATTTTAGAAGCCGATAAAATGGACTAAGTTATATTTTAAAAGTATATTAAAATATAACTATATAATAACCTGAGCAAAGAACGAAAACTATGCTTGTACAATGAGACAACTATTTTAGACACGACCTGTCGAGGAAACGAAAAACAAACTTATAATATATTATTTTATATTTTATAATTGTCAGCTAGTAGATAACATAGTAATTGTTGTAAAAGCTTTATAAACATCGTTTAACTTAATTGGTAATCTTAAAATGTACGGTTACGTTTATACATGAACTTTTAATTTAAATTAAGTGATGATTTCATAAAAGCGGGTCAAACTTATTGGTTTAATTATTTTACTCACACTTCTTATATAATACTTGCAAAGTATTATATACTTTTCAGAAATCTTTGGGTTGCTGTCTTTGTTATATAATTCACGGTATGAATTATATAAGAGTTATTTTTCATATGTAATATATAAAGAATATATTACGCACTTTGCGTTCAATTTCCAATTTATTTATTTAACCAACCACCAAACTATTACAACTTGAAATCTAAATCTTTTGTCAACGTGTCGCGTTGACGTAACCATTCATCGGGAAACCCAAATACATTATCCTAGGCTAGTGGGATTTAGCCGTTAAGATTAGCTGCAACTTCTTGATCGAGCCGCTTCGTCTTCCGTTCGTATTGTGCATATTAGATGCCTATCTGTCAATCGTTCTACATCATCGAGGTGAGTTCATAGCCCCACGTTTTACATGTTTTATATATATTTTTGGGGTGAGAACATGCTTGTTTACAAATGCATTTACCTGATTGTTTACAAATTGGTATACACACTTATTTATATATCTCGCGATGAGATACAATACTTGGTTTACTTGTTGGACGTAAACACATACTTGACTTTTACTCGAATGATTACGGATTAGCTTAGGTTGCATGAACTGTAAATCACTTGGAGGGTGAGCGCGAATGTTATAAAATAGATCTATTCGGGATTGACAATCCCCGTTCGGGTGACTAGCTATCACCGGGAACGAACGTTATAGCATGTCGGATTTAAGGTGGAATTCTATAATGGTGCCTTGAATAAGGTGGAATACTATAATGGTGCCTTGAATAAGGTGGAATTCTATAATGGTGCCTTGAATAAGGTGGAATACTATAATGGTTCCTTAAATAAGGTGGGATTCTATAATGGAGCCTTAAATAAGGTAGAATACTATAATGGTGCCTTGAATAAGGTGGAATACAATCACTGTGCCTTGAATAAAGTGGCATATATATAAGTCTACGTCGCAGTTTCATGAACTTAGAGTAATCGTAATCATTGTTTTATACTCACATGGATATTTACTGTGCCTTGAATAAAGTGGCAATACATACTTGAAACATTTTGGTGACATTAAATTGGTCATGCATTCTTTATAAATCTTTGGGATAAGATTGGTACTTTTGATGACATAAAATGTGTCGTGCATTCTTTATAAATCTTTGGGATAAGATTGGTACTTTTGGTGACATAAAATGTGTCGTGCATTCTTTATAAATCTTTGGGATAAGATTGGTACTTTTGGTGACATAAAATGTGTCGTGCATTCTTTATAAATCTTTGGGATTTTTAATGGTATGTTGATGATAAGCTGGGTGAGGTAAATTACATTCATTTGAAATTACATTCAATTAACTTACCTTGTGAATCTCATCAACTTTATGTTGACCGTTTTTTTAAACCATGTTTTTCTATGGTTGGAATAGATACTTGGCTTACTTGACGTGCATTGGAGTTTTTACATTTAAGTTTTCTTGGTGATGCAATTATGGGAGAGATATGTTCATATCAATTTCAGGAAATCAATGAGATTTATTTTTCACGGACACATTTAGAGGTCGTTCTTTCTCCTGTATCTAGCGCTGTGTATTATGAAGTAGCACCCCAAGTGGTATTCCGCTGCGTTGTGATTTTTGGGGGTGTTACATAAATGTATTTTATTGCGAAACGTAGACGTTTTACGTAACCAATAAGAATAAATTATGAAAAGTTATAAATTATCCTCATAATAATTATATAACACTTGCTTGACGTAAACTTTTATTTGCTTGATGTCCATTTACGTTGAATGTTGATTTTTAGTTTACGCAATTTAACTAAACGTTGAAAATTAAAAGTGAATGCGCAAAAGTTTAGAATAAATAATTGGATATTTATTGACGTAAAATGACTTGAAAATGCGGATTGTTACATTTGTGAAAGATACAACTTTGAATGCACAAACTTAACCTACTCCATTTACAAGGCATGTCTATATATACTACTTAGATAGGGTCATACCCACATGGGTGATAAGTGTATGTCCCAAGGTTGATTGTCTAGTACATATTGTTCAGGTTTGTCTATATTACAATTCTAATCTAAGTAAGGGACATACACACTTTCTAAGGTCAGTGCTAAAACTGACCTTGTCTTCATACCCTAATCAGGATAGTTTGACTTTAGGTGGATAAGAGCTTGGACTTATCCATTCAAACTATCCCACCTATTCTTCAAGCACTTGTCTTCAAGGACTTCTAGTTGTTGGAGATCGTATGTGGTTCAGTGAGTCTATTGCCATAACTCACTGAACCCATCACCTTCTTCTTTGGATCTATGACTTCATTAACTAAGAACCGCCTCACTGAAAGGTTGAGTCTTTCTTGTATACTCATGTTGAGCACTTGTAGGTAACTCAATAAGAGACTGTTCACTCAGTGACCTTGAAATGTTTAAGGATATCTAACACTTAGGATATTTTGTATTCAAATCCAAGTGAAAGATCATTGGGAACTGAATTGGCCCAACAAAACTTCTTATATCATGATGCACAAATATTTCAAAAAAAAACATGAACACCAGGCTACAAACATGAATTCAGACATACGATTAATTTACATAAAAGAAAATATCAGCATAAAAAAATTTGGCACCTGTGTTGTAGTCAAGCCATCTGCTGGAAACTTCTGATATCACGATGTACATATTTTTCAGAAAAACAACATGAACACCAGGATACAAACATCAATTTAGACATAGGATCATATAATTAATAAGCATTGAAACTCTAAAAATAAAAAAAAAACCTACGTCGAATTAAAAATCAAAAAGCACAAAACATGATAAGATATTTGGGTCTTATTTTTAAACCCACTTTATACAATGGCACATAAAGCAATGACCATTAACAACATTATGATTTACTTATTTTGCGATGCTTCTTAATCAGCGACCATATATTAATGAACAACGTTTTTACATACATTGTTTGAAACACAATATACAATGACATTATTTAAGGCACCATCCATTAGATGTATTGTTACATGCCAATTTAAAACTGCATTTCACTTTTCGAAAAAAAAATTGATGCCAGATTATTCAGACCATATAAAATAATCATTTAGTAGCAAACATCATCCTTTAAAGGCTAGCATAAAGCACCCACGACCACAGTGTATACAAAATGCATAAATTCAACACAAACAACAACATACCACTAAAAAGATATCAAAACAGCTAAACAAACACACCTACACATCCATAAAGCATAGTCCTTTTTTATTAAAGACTTATAACATAAGCCCAAAAAGATATCATCATTAGATAAGTTTTAGAAAAAATTGTCTTGTGTATTCAATAAAATTTGCATGTCAGTGTTTACAATTTATCTATAGCATAAACTTCTGATCATCTTTTATCATCAAATAACTCAAGACAAATATCTTTTTTCACAATCATCAACTATATATTAACTAACTCAGTTTTTAAACACAACAGACAATCGATACAGTTAGAGATGCATCTCGCTTTTAGACAAAAATCATGATAACAACTTATTGACAACAAAATGAAGATTTAAATGAAATCGCAAAGGATCTACGGCCACAAATCATACAAAGTGTATAAAATCAAATAATCATCATCGATAAATAAAACAAAACTTTTAGGATACCATGTAAAATCAAACACATATTCACGAATCCAACAATAGCTTGCAAAGTAAAAAAATAATACTTACACACATTATGTTGAGCAATCAAACCGTATATGCATCTATTAATCACCTAAACCCCTAAACAATCACCTCTCCTTCAAATATAACCAAGCTCAATTAGGAAAAAACATTAGAACAAATAAAGAGCACCAAGGATTGCATGATTTTAAAACAATGAACACCTGACACAAAAGGGAGCATTTAAACACGTATGTGTTGGAGAAGACACGCGACATTCACCTATATATATCGAAGACTTACACTCCCCCTAGTTTATAACAAAATCAAGCCAAGGAGCCCAAAAACGGAAGTGGCCAAGAATGTAACAATTTTAATGGGCCAACTAACAACCTACTTAACCAAATGACACTGCACTAACACAAAACGACCTCTTTAACTGCAAAACGGCGTCGTCTGCACGCCTAATGTATAATCGGTTAACAAGATTGATTTTATTTATAATTAATTGAGTAATTGATTTGATAAGATAGAAAGTCAAATGCATGAGTGTGTCATAGATCCATAAAAAGCATGATTAAGGGAACAATTTTATCAACTTATTTCTAAATAAAATAAATCACACACTTTCATCATCTACCATCTTCTTTTTATAGTTAAAACCAACTTTTTCTGTATGTTTAGTTGCGAATCCGCGACACCTATACTATTCACTAGTATCAAATCTTTGTGATGGATAAACCATACAACCTTAGCTCTCACCCGTTACCAAAACCCGAGCTAGTCCTAAACAGAGTACGCACCTGGAACCATCATTCTTTTTCTTAAACTTATGTATAACAAATTACATGATTACGACAAGCGTTTAGCTATCTTTAATAGAGAGGCATTTCCATATGCTTTCGAAAAACTTTTTTGTTTTATGGGTATATGAATTTGCATGATATATCTAGTACTAGCTTCAAGGCCCGCCCGATGGTCGGGTAGCTCTAAGAATTCATTTGAAAAAATAGATGATGCAAATTAAGACATATGATATACACGAGTGTAAGACGTATATAGCAATGGCAAATTTTTTTCTATACATGTTCATCTGACTTCATCCATAAGCACTTGCATACACACATTTAAATTCCTTCATATGCACCATAAGCGATTGAAAAAAAATCACAGCTCCAAGAATTATTTTAAAATAAAAGAGTACCAAGCTAATACGATCACGTTAAAAATATAAAACGAACAATAAACTTGTGTTTTAAAAAAACGTATGAAAAAACAATATATAGTTGATTGCAAAAAAGAGTAACAAATAAAGTCGCTTAGAATATAAAGGACATCTTTGCACATTGTTAGTGGAATTGTTGTAGTTGTCATCTTTGCCACAACATACCACCTTTAAACCATTCTTACTTTTTACCTTTGGCAAAGCTACATATAGTCCCACTTGTTCGATCACAATGATGATTAAGCCAGCCACTGCACAATCAACAAAGGCATTCATAGAAAAATTATCACATTAAAAGAACAAGGATTTCAGCCCGCGCTTCGCCAAGGGGTGTCTAACCTTATGCCTTTTTAGACACATGAGCAAATGTTTAACGTTAATACGTAGTGCATTAGATGTTTTAGTCCACATGTACGTTACAGTGCCCAACTTACTTGCATTACAATTTCTGATCACACACTAATAGAAAATTGCAAGTCGCAATAGGGAAGAAGAGTGAGTTTAAATATCAAAAGAAGCGCAAGGTGGATCCATATGTTACTCACATCTGCAATTTTCATGATGCTGCTTTGCAGCTACTTCCACTCCTAACGTTCTTTTTCTTGATCTTCAAGTTGTCTTTTCAAAAGTTCAACCTGCAAATGTAATAACACATTAAAAATACAACCAATTGGCTACAATAAACGCAACTAATATATTGCTATTACAGTTATAGAATTTGCATAAGTTGGCTGCCAAATATGTAGCCAACTCCTTACACTTCATTTCCGAAAGTGATTAATATAAAATCATAGACGTTGCTACATTTCTGAGTGTCAAACAAACAACTACGACGAACGCATTTTTTAAGCATTCGATGACACATTTCACTTCTACAATTAGTTTTGTCAAAAAAAACTATAGCAAACCATTAGAAACTGTTATGACTCTTCCAAACCCAATATGACCCATTAACCTATAACAGATCATTTATTGTCTAAAATATATAATAGAAATGCATCTTACTAAAAGTAAACATGCCTTGTTTATTAATGAAAAGTGACCTTCACATTCATTGGCTCTAATATATCTGCCGCAAAAGGTAAATATTAGCACAACATAGAGGTGCAAATCCTAACCGGTTTTTTTTAAAACCGGTATAAAAAACCGTAACCGGTTTTTTAAAAAACCGTAACCGGTTTTTTAAAAAACCGGTTTTTTTTAACCGGTTCGGTTAAATATAACCGAACCGGTTAGACCGGTTTTCGGGTTTTTTACGATACCGGTTTTTTACCGGTTTTAAAACCGGGTTTAACCGGGTTTTTAAAAAAACCGGTTAAACCCGGTTTTTTTATTTTTTAAAATTTTTTTTTTTTTATTTTTTTAATTTTTTTATAACCGTTAATAGTTTTTAAAAAAAAACCCGGTTTTAACCGGTTAAAAAAACCGGTCAACATGGAAGTCAAACTAGCCGTTACATTTTTTTTTAAAAACCCGGTTTTAACCGGTTTTTAAAAAAAAAATCCCAACGGCTACTAGCCGTTTATACCCGTTTTTTTTGTTTTTTTTTTGTTTTTTGATGATTTTAGGGCATGGCTTAGTACTATAAATACATGTAATGGGTTGGGGTTGAAAACACATCAAAAACACTCACTAATCTCTCTTTTTCTCTCTAATCGTGATATATATACTCTAATTTCTCAAATCCCTCTATAATGGAAAACTCACAATCACAACAAGCTTCCACTAATCCCTCCATTTCTACTAGCCATGTACGAAAAGTTTACACAAATGAAGATGTGGTGCGAATTAGACCAACTACGAGAAAAGGCGATGTTTGGTCTAATTTCGATATGTGTATTATGATCGATGGGGTGGAAAAGGCGCGTTGCAAGAAATGTATGAAATTTTATAACCCCGCGTCTAACACTACACTCCGTAACGTCATAAGAACGGTTGTAATGCGGTTAGCCAAAATGATACGTCACAAGGTACTATTGGTGCGGATGGTCAAGTTTTTATATTTGATAATGATGCGGTTCGACTTGATTTTATGAAGTTTGTCATTCAACAAGCGCTTCCATTCAACCACTTCGACAACGTCAAGCTTACGGAGATCATCAAAAGGAGGCTACAACCGCGGTATCAACATGTAAGTCGTACTACTCTTAGAAGTGATGCTTTTAAATTATGGGAAACGGCTAAAAAAGATATTATTGATGGTTTTCGTGATTATAAATATGGTGTGGTCATAACTACAGATACTGGACCGCACCACATGGACGAGCAAATTCTTATTTAGCCGTTACGGCTCATTGGTTTAATCCCGAATCTTGGTTATTAATGAAACGGACAATTGCTTTTAAACTATTTGGTTATCCTCATACGGGATCTAATTTAAGAAAAATTTTACATGACACTTTAATTGAATATAATTTAGATAATAAAGTTTTTACGATTTCACTAGATAATGTCATCCTAATTAATACTGATAGCTAAGAATTGTTAAAATTACGTATAAAACCCGATTTAGATTGTCCTTTTTTTTCATTCCCGATGTTTACTCATGTTATAGAATTTATCCGTCAAGCGGCATTAAAAATATGTGATAGTTTTAAGGAAGAAATTTAGGAGTTAATAGAACATAGTATAGTTTCGAGTACGACCGACAAATGAACTTATAGACGTTTACGTAAACAATATGGTGAAGAACCCTAGGACCTTGCCAAATGGATAATAATACTAGATGAATTCAACATGCAATGAATTTTGAAAATATAATTACGACAACGTGAGAAATTAAACCTTTACTGAAACACTTGGTTAATAGAAATAAGTCCGTTTCGATAAAGCACCAAGATTGGGATTTACTAAATGATTTAACAATTATTTTACAAGTTTTTTTAAAGTGCAACAACTATAAGCGGGTGTTGAATTACCCAATCTAGCTCATTATTTTAAATCAAATTTATGCAATGACGGAAAAATTAGACGAATTAATATTCCCCTCACCTAGTTAAATGTTTAGAATAAAGTTAAAGTTATAAAAAAGAAATTTTTTGTAAAATATTTTGCTAATTTACCTTTGTTTATTTACTTGATCCGCCGCACTTAATCCATGTTTAAATGTTGGAGGGGTAGAACTTTAATAACAATAATAATGAAACATATAGACCTTATCCTTTGGTTAGACGCTAACAACCCCGACCCCAACTATATAAACTCCTAAATTTTTAAATTTAACGATAACTTTAAAAAATTATTTGGAATTTATGCAACAAAATATGGTCAACAACAAAACCCAATTGTTGATCAAATGCGGGCCAGATCGTCCCGAATGGCAAGTGACATTAATATAAACCTTTATAATAGTTTATTTGAAGACGCTACAAAGCGTCAACGAACATCTTAGGACAATATATGGCTACAAACTTTTTAATAACTTTAAGGCTCGAAGAGTTTACAAACTTTGACATTTTGGCTTGGTAGAAAGAAAGGAAAATCCAATTTCCAATTTTATCCGCTATGGCTCGTGACTTATTAACGGTCCAAGCTTCGACGGTAGCTTCCAAATCGGCCTTTTCTATTAGCGGTAGAATTATATCGAAAAGAAGGTCAAGACTACCCCAATCTGTAGAAGTATGTGTATGTTTGAAAGATTATTTGGACGGAGTAGATAGGGTACAACATGAAACATCGTTGGAAGGTCCGATATTAGAAGACGTTGAAGAAACTATAGCAAGAGAAGAAGTTGAATTAGGGATATCACCTCCGAATACCGAATTAGATGAAGGTGAGTTTGAAGACTTAGATATTGAACACGTAGATGTAGAAGATTTTTTGGAAGATTTAATGGATTGAGTATAACGGGTGATGGCAATGCCGAAGCTCGACATACTTGAGTACACAAATATGTTTTCGGTGTGGAGGCCATGCCGTAGCTTCGAAATGTATTAGTATTTATATATTTTTAGTTGTATAATTGTATTGTTTAAATAAAAGTTATGGTTGTATTTTTTTAGTATGTTTCCGGTGCAAATAAAAAGTTATGATTGTATTTGTTTAGTATGTTTCCGGTGTATTTTTTAATTAAATGTTTGATAATTAACAAGTTTATTAAATAAATGTTCGAAGTTTTAAATTCCGAAAAAAACCGAACCGGTATAAAAACCGATTCCGAACATTTATAACCGAAAAAAACCGAACCGGTAAAAAACCGATTCCGAAAATTTATAACCGAAAAAAACCGATTCCGAACATTTATAACCGAAAAAAACCGATTTCGGAAAAACCGAAAAAACCGAAACCGGTTATTAGAAAAACCGGTTTTTTTAAAACCGGTTTTCTAAAAACCGGAAACCGGTTTTAACCGATTTTTTTGCACCACTAGCACAACATACACAACCAATGTAAGATTAGTGGCTTAACACCTAAAACCTCGTTAACTATATCTAAAAAAAACCAGAAAAGTTTTTTCGGCCATCTGGAGATGTATCCATTCGAGGTGGAAACTGGGTTCAGTCTAATGGTTTGCTAAGGCTATAAAAAAACACGACGATGGACAATCGCAAAAAGATTATAGTCAAAATGGATTCTCTTTAAAACCTGACTATGCTTAAACCGGTTTCCTTTGACATATAAAAGTAATATGTGTTCAGTAAAATAAGCGGTACCTAATACGGATTCCTTCCAGTAGTGTAAGGCTTCCTATCTTGATGAAATGCACCTCCTGAACCATCCCTCTAGGTCAACTTCTCTTTTTTTGTCCCTCGCTTCAACGCAAAAATCCGTCACTGACACCAACGGCTCTAGAGGTGTTTGGTGTTTGTTTTCGCAGACCTGTATTGCCGACGCATTGTAATAGTTCAGTGTTAAAAAAATGAGACTTGCACAATCAAGTTTCCGAACCCTGTGTCACTATTAACAGTCATTAAACATACCCGTAAGTGTGTCATCCTACGTAATATTAGAAGCAACGCCAGTGATAGAAGCTCGTGTCATCAAATGAGTTCTGGCTGCAAGACAAATAAGACGGTAAGAACCAATATAGTCACATCAGCTTGTTTTAACTTTCTTTAGCAAGTCAGATACATTCACCCATTTCAGAAGCCTCTAAGCAATATATTCGACCTGTAACCACAAATGAATAACTTATCCCTTTGATAGACGAACTGAAACACAATATGTAGAGACATTATACTCATTCAATCACAATACCAAAATGTCAACTCATATATTCTTTACCAAACAGTTTCCTTCATTCAAATCACAGTTAACTTTGTTTTAAATTTCTTCAGCTTTCCACATAAAGTAATCATTTTGATTTGTGAAATGCAAACAGCATCAGTATAAAAGGAAAGAAATCATGATTTTGTAGATGAGCATGCAAGTAAATAAATCTTGTTGTTTGAGTATGCAAGTAAGAAGATCGTGATGCGATCAGAAATAGTTTTAAAAAAAACACTTGAAAGGAAGTATGATTGAACTTTCTCTCACCAAGATAGATGGGAGCTATGTAGCACCGAAACAGGAACGACAAAGGGATACGGGGACGATACGGAAACAGGAAACAGAAAAAATCAAAAATTCAAGATACGGGAACGGCATAGATACGGCAATAAAAATATAAAAAAATTAAAAATATATTAAAGAAAATCTAAAATAGATATATATAGATGTAAATTGTAAACTCCAAAAATACTACATCTTCCAAAGGTAATTAATATATTGATGTAAATAACGACCTCTTTTTTATACATGTAAAACACCTTCAAATAACTTTTAACAAATAGATAGCACGATTGTGGGGAAAAAAAGCAATACACAAACGTTAAAATAAGAAAGTGTAACAAATTGAAGTTGCATGCTAGTGGTTTTAAGAAAAAGTTAACTTTCAAGTTTAAATTCTCTATAGATATACTCATTGGTAATCACAAACGATATCTGCTATTAAATATTTTATGTAACAGAAGTAATAAATATACCCAGTGGCTAATAAATTTTGACATCCCACTACCCACTTTCCCACATCCCAAACAAAAGTCATCTTCTACATCCTGTTTTCTCTCTCACAAAACCAGACGAAAAAAAGCCATTAGCCATGTATATGTTTGTTTAAGGAATGGAATACCAGCCTTTTGGAATAAAAAAGCCCATTAAAACCCAAAAGAAACGGCTTGGAAACTTCTTGGAAATCCAGAAACGGCTAGGAAACGGTAAGGAAACATTTTGGACATTTGGGAAACGGCAAGGAAACGTTTCGGGGGCGTATCCGTTCCCACGGCGTTTCCAAACGGGTACGGCAGCCTTTTAGGCGTTTCGGTGCTTCAGAGGATGGGAGTTGGACCTTAATCATTTCTCTAGTGCATATGAAACCCAACCTTCATAACCCGTTGACCCAGAGACCTTGCTAACGAAACAACCTTGTGCATTCATCATGAAACCACTGCATTATTAAGACAACACACCGCTTCCGCCCATAGACCAAGCAACCGTCATAACCTGCAGCCCCTAAGATGCTACTGACCCACTTAACTGTGACTTTGAAGACCCATACAATAAAATCATGGTCTTTGACCAGCTAACCTTCCGCCTGACCATTACCTATTGGATTATGAATCCACTCATCCCATGATAGACACCTAGAGAATCTTAGAGCGACAACCTCTATTTATACATTGTGACATCAGCATACAGTGAATCGAAACCTCGACAACATTGAGGTCCTTTGACCCTCTAAAAAACCTCATGAAAATAACCTGAACCAAAAACATAGAACCAAACTGAAATGAGAAATATAGATACCAAAATGATGCACGGGAACTTAAAAATAAGCAGTAGTAGAGATATAAAATGCTCACCAACGCTGCTTCATCTGTCTTCGAATCACAGTTTGGGACTTGATCACCAAAAACGTTACTTGGACAACCGGTTAACTTTCTCACGCGTGCCATTATTGACCCATCACACAACCCGTCCACTTTTCCTTCTTTATTCGTTAAAATACTACTAAAAAGAAACATATGACGTACAATAATGATACCTAAAATTTTGGAGCCAGGGTATGTGTCGTCTCCGCAGGGCTGGACCTTGGGAAAGAAGGACCACTAATCCACGTTGGTGCCTGTATCACCACATTAATAGGCCAAAAGAATCATTATGCACAAAAATTTAAGAATAGTGATTGTATCATTTGACAGGGATAATAACCTAAATAAAAGACGCGGATATAGTCTCACATTGTCCCGTTGTTTCTCCATCGGCAAACACATTCTAACATGCATCTCTGTTAAGCGTTGAATATGAAATGCCAACCTGGAATCATACAACGAAACTGATAAGTTGAAATCTTCTTATGTTCACATGTTAATGGAAAAGCTGGATTTTGTTACTTAAGTATAGACTTTTATCTGGAAAGGCGTATGTAATTATAGTCTAGTAGCCACCTTCAGGTTTAAAGCCATTATGAGTAGCTAGTACCAGATAAAGGTAGGCAGAACATAGCAAGGCATTCGTTTTACCACCTATATTGAGAAAATAATTATTTTATTTTACATATCATCTGAGCCATACCCAGCGGTCACTGACGTCGCTTCTTTGTTTCCTCATAGCAGCGTTGTGAAAGAGCCTTTGATCATCCTCACGTTTAACAGCTCCTGCTGCGGCTCTTAATGTTGTTGATATAATAAGGTGTTGTCCCAACTTCTGTATCACATATGGTACATCTTCCCTGTGGTGAAAAAATTGTGGTTCGTCATTCATAAATCCTAGCTACATGTAAAAACAACTTTTATTACCAAACATCAAAGATCGCCTACCTTTTAGGGATGACCAAAGATCCTATATTTTCAATTCATAGTCTAAATAATGGAAAAAGTAAACTTTACCTGATCTAGCTCTTGACCCTCTTCATGTGTGCACATACACTTTTTTCAACATCGGCAAGCATAGCTTGCACCGTCTTTCTTTCTGCTCTTTTTGAAAAAAAGACCTGAGACACAAAAACCGCTCGTTAGCTATGGGGAAACAAATATCAGGATACCTCACAATAAGCATTTTAATAAATTATGTATGCAACTGTCATATACTAAAAAATGTAAGACGGAGTTATAAAATCTACGAAAAAAAAGTCAATCATTTAGCATAAGGCTACCTTGCGACGCAAAACGTGGTAAAATTTGTTGTAGGTTAGTTGGATGCTAGTAGAGATTGATGTACCTCTTTTCCGGCTTGTGATAACGAACTGTTTGAACCTTAGAATAGCCCTTCAGCCGTTCTCCATACCAGAACATAGCGGCGCAATGCTCACATGACCAGGCACAGTCGCCTAAATCAGTATACAACGATGATACACCTGTGAACAACACACAAAAGAAAATCAGAAACTGAATTTCATAGCTAAGAAGAAAATATAGTAGGGTGGAACAAAAGTAAGAACATGCTGAAAGAAAAATAAACTCAGATGCCTTTTTGCACCTCCAGTTTGAGTTGGTAAACCATGTAACTCGTTTTTTTACACGTGACCGGCCAGATTCAGCCGTACCGAATTTGAAAACTAAGAAGAAAATACAGTTTTGTGCAATTTGAGTTGCTAACTAACAGATAAATTAATGTATCAATACCTCTATAATTGATTTAACGAACAACTGAGTTATTCAGTTTTAAGTTTGACCAACTGATTCAATGTGCATATAACTAATTTAATCACATCACTACTAACCGTAGCATGTGAACCACCATTCATTGTCGATCTTCCAGCCCAAGGATCCATTTGATTTGTCGTGCAATTCTGCCATTGTTCTACATAACACAGCTTAATATTAATCATTGAGACATTGGCACATAGCAAAATAGTTATATAAATCAGCTTATAACAAAAATACCATAAAACCTTCATACCGGTAACCCATTACCTTCACGAACGAAACGATTTTATAAAGAATTCCTCCATGGCACCACGACCTGATATGAGCGAACAAAGAATACCGGTTAAATAAAGAAGTGATACTTTATAAAAATATATAAATTTCAGGCTTTGAAATTGAAGTAGTAGGATGTATTGGCGAGGCACCTATGAATATAAGGGAGAATGCAATGAGCCTACCATCTAGCGTAAGGCGTTAGGTAATACAAAGATTAATATAAAGGTTTAATTACCTCTAAAGAGCAGACTTCGTTTCCAAACCTCATCGCACTTTCTTGCCCAACTTTCATACCACCAGTCTGCAAAGAAACAAATTATATTCTTCATGAATTACGAAAAAAATTCCAATTTGAATAGAATTATCGACATATAACAACAACACACAATCAGCAACTTATGAAATACATGGCTACAAAAATTAGCTCATAAGCCCAAAAATAAGCTTAAACAAACAACGCCTTATATTTTAACATTTAGTCCAAAATCCCTTAATCATAGAAACTAACATTGTCGCACAAACAAATAATCTTTCCCGTCCACAGGTTGCTAAAACACCTTTGTATAACTCAAGGATTGGCTTCTTTTAAAATGGGAAAATAACATACTTAAGAGTGTCCAAACCTCGTCTTAGTCTTGTTGTTGTCTCAAAAAGTTAGTGTCCTATTATACAAAATAAGCAAATCTAATCACTAACTCCTAAAGCTAATGTTCCGCTTATTAATAATGAGCAAGAGCAACCCCAAACACTCTCATAAGAAACGAACCACATTTGAGACCACACATGAATACTCATTCTAAGGACCTTGAAATTTTATCAAACACTTAATGGGCATCCTCCAACTTGCCGCCAAATAATGTATAACCATAGACCAAATAACTTATAACTATACACGCTGTAACAATTATAGTAACAAAAATAAACTGAGAAATTTAATATTAGAGATGTATAGAAAAACATACCCACAGAAAATTGTGGGACGCGGCAGCGGTGGTCAAGCCGTTCTTGTATAAGGCTTCTTTGAATCGCCATAACAACTGATTTTGAAGATTAAACTCCTCTTTTTTTGATCTTGTTGCATGTGTAAGGGTGAGATCCAGAAGGAGTGGAGTGTGTGTGAGAGAAGAGGACACGTGCTATGTGTTTTGTTAAGAGAGAGAGAGAGATGTATCAGAGGAAGAATGAAAGTGGAGAGTGATGGAGAGGTGGATAGAAGAGAGAAAGACACGTAGCCGGAGAAGTATAATAGTATATATATATATATATATCGGGTCAGTTTTCCGGGTCATTTTTCCGGTGGGTTTCGGCAACGTCTGGCGGGTTTCGGCAGGGTCAGGTCAGACTGCATTGAATGTTTTAATGAGGGCTCAGTTCCCGAATTTTGGTTTTTAATATATACTTATAATATGTTGGTATGTGCATAAGATAAGCTTCTATCACTTCTTTTAAATGTTTCTAATTTTATATATGATTTTCCAGGAGCCATCACAACAAAATAAAGTAACAAATGTACCTCATTTCTATTTCATTTTTTTCCAAAGTAAAGCAGTTGAAAGTTCAACTGTTGGATCTCAAATTAACAGTCCACAATCTCAATAACAAAAAAGCATTAATATCCCTACTTAAACATTTAAGAGATATATAACTTATGCGCCTAACAGCAATGACACATTAACCATAAGATGAAATATATATTTATTTTTCTTCAGGCATAAGTTAACTAGCTGCTTAGAAAATTGTCCACTGTTAAGTCAAGGTGCGCCGTGTATCAAGGTTTGGGCACATGCTAATATAGAAAAATGTGAGTTCAATGTGTAGGTATTCTACAATTCTCAATGACTACTTCAATTATTACCAGGCTTATTGACAGGTTCTTTTTGGGCTTCTAGACCGGATTGCCTCGAGACAGGTCTATAAAATGAAAAGGGCCAAACAGCCCTCTTTGTGTTTTTGTTTTCTTGAAAAACTAATCAATAAGCAATCCCAGATAGCCCCTTTATAAGAAGTTTTGTTAAGCAATACCAAAGAGCCCTATAAGCACTAGAAGAATTCTCAAAGTGCCCATATAATTATACACGCATATAGGAGCTATTTGGGATTGTTTGTTGAAATTTCTTTTAAAGGTGATGTCTGGGATTGCTTATTGAAACTACTTATAGCCACTTGAATAGTTGAATTTGCTTACTAGAATTGCGTATAAAAACTGATGCTATATAAGTATGTATAACTAAAATTCACTAATGTTATATATGAAATTGAAGTTACTGGATAATGCATATAAAATTGTAAATAATATAGATACGTGTTAAGGGGATCCCAAATAAATTCCTTCATGTGACTGAACAAGTTTAATCTCTTTCTCCCGCTTTGTTATCTCCTTGTTTTGCTCTTATTTTTTCCATTTGAAATTCAAAAGACCTCTGCATCAAGGAACAACATATATTAATCGAGATGTAAATCACGACATCTACCAAAGTGTGGCCCAAATGTGGATTTCTTAAGTCTAATGAACCTAAACAACCCCCATTATTGCTCAAAACCACAGCTTGCTAATGAGATACACAAAAGATTTTACTTGTAGGTAGTTTTTTAATACATAAGTCACTATCGAAAGCATCCAATCAGGCCCTCCATGATATATTACAAGCAGTTTCAATAAGCAATCCAAATTATGATAAGAAATTCGTTTTGAAAAAGGTAGCAGATATTCAGCTGACATATGCTTGCAAAGGATTCAATTAAAAAAATCTATAGCGAAAACGAATGTTATAGAAAAACTATTCTAAACTGTTTGCTTCAAGAACTAACTCACTTAATATTGACCTTGTTTGAGTTATTTGTGTGTTGGACTTGGACCCGTGGATTGAATCAGCTAAAGGTCACACACCATGATCAGAAACAATACAATAAAGAGACTGCAATACATATTATAAGATGCACATGGTGATGGAAATATTTTACCTAGATTATAAGCATAACAAATGTAAAAGATAGCCTTTGCAACTTTTGCCGACTAAAACTGAACTTGCCTTCCACCTTAAACATATACACCAAATTCGGCTGTCGAGGAACTGTAAGCCACCAAGTAGCTTTATAATCATAACATATCTGGTGTATAAGAGTTCAGTATCATAACACTAATAATTAACCACATTGTCCTACGGTAAAATTCATAAATACTCGATTGTACTTATCAATATCGACTTATTCTGCTTCAAATACTACTTTTTATACTCGCTTAACAATGTCT
This sequence comes from Tanacetum coccineum, assembly GCA_026074375.1. Classification (NCBI taxonomy): domain Eukaryota; kingdom Viridiplantae; phylum Streptophyta; class Magnoliopsida; order Asterales; family Asteraceae; genus Tanacetum; species Tanacetum coccineum. Next base: position 26,922 of record BQNB010064804.1, read on the forward strand.
AAGAGTTCAATTTTCATTAGCGACGTTATATATATTACCGCATCTAAGCGCGACAAGACCACAAAAAAAAAAGAATGAAAACGAGCGAACTAAAATAAATACTTACATACTAACTAAGTGACAACAAATCAATAAACCTAGTACAGTAACACTAAATATTAGATGCATCTACATATGTTTAACAATAGCATTTTAACTTATTAGTGAAATTTATGATTTCTTATTGTAGCTACATGCATCATGTACATAATTAGGTCATTTAAAATACACGGAGTACAAAACATTATTGAAAAACCAGAAAGCAGTAGAGAAAGGACTTCTAACAACTTGTTTTATGCATTATTTGACTCATCATGATGACGTCGTCATTGATCTTGTGATTCTCGTTGAAAATTATTTTACTTATGGCATCATCTCGTTTTTAATTTATTGTTATGCTTCTAATTTTAATAAGTTATTTCGTTAATTTATTCGTTTTTTGTTTTTTTTATTGACAGGAGAAACCTACTATCCGAGAGAGAGTGGATCACCTTGCCTCTGTCGCCGTGAATTAAGAGGTTGCTGCTCCCACAGAGTACATATTATACTTAATGTAATCGGCCCATTGGCCTAAGCCCATAGTCTAGAATATTCTGTTGTATCCTATATATATGTTGGCTGTTATCAATAATAATCAAGCAATCAATCACATCTTTCATGGTAATCAGAGCCAAATCAATTTTCTTCTAATTATTCTCAATCAAATCGCCTATTCCCCTATTCTTTCTCTGCATCATTAACCTTTTCAACAACAACAAAAAAAATCACTGTTCATCCAAGCGTTACTGTTCATCGGAAAAAAAAAATTATGGCTTCTCATGATCAGCAATGGTATATGGATACCGGAGCAACTTCTCACCTCTCATCTCACACTGGTAACCTTCAAACCTCTTTTCTTAATCGCAATTTTCATTCAGTTATTGTCGGAAATTGATCATCTATACCTGTCACCCACTCTGATCATGTACAAATTCCTAATCCATATCATCCCTTCCACCTTAGAAATATTCTTGTCACACCCAATATCATTAAAAACCTTGTTTCAATATGAAAATTCACCACCGATAATAAATGCTCCATTGATTTTGATCCATATGGTTTTACTATACGAGATTATCATACCCGTCAAACCCTTCTTCATTGTGATAGCACGAGTGATCTATACCCTTTACACGTTGCCGCCTCAGCCTTCGCCCTACTTACTAATAACCATTCCCTTTGGCATCAACGTCTTGGTCACCCTGGTGACGCTGTAATTCAAACACTGTCGTCACGTGGCCTTGTATCTTATAATAAAAATAAAAACACTCAACACTTGTGTCGTACCTGTCAGTTAGGCAAACAAACAAAATTTCCCTTTCAACGATCTACCTCTATTGTTACATCCCCCTTTGACATTATTCACTCAGACCTTTGGACATCTCCTGTCTCTAGCATGAGTGGATATAAATACTATGTTCTTTTCTTAGATCACTATTCACATTTTTTATGGGTCTACCCACTTTACAGAAAATCTGATGCGCAGTCAAAACTTCTACACTTTCGTGCCTTTATAAAAACCCAATTCAACCGTGAAATCAAAGCTTTTCAATGTGATCATGGTGGAGAATTTGACAACAACTCCCTTCATGAATTATTTGCCACTAATGGCATTCAATTTCGTTTCTCATGCCCACGTACATCTCAACAAAATGGTAAATCTGAGCGCATGATTCGTACTATTAATAACGTAGTACGTTCTCTCCTCTTTCAAGCCCGTCTTCCTCCCGAGTATTGGGTCGAAGCACTACTCACTGCCACTTACTTACTTAATATCCTCCCCTCCACCTCCATCAACAATGACATCCCTTACACAAAATTATTTAACAAACCAACCTCTTACACCCACATTCGCACGTTCGGATGCCTTTGTTACCCTTACACCTTTCCACCACACAAACTTGCCCCTCGCACCACACCATCTATCTTTATCGGGTACACTTACAATCATCGTTGATACCGGTGCCTTGACCTGAACACCAACAAAATCATCATTTCTCGTCATGTTACATTTGACGAAACTGTCTTTTCCTTCGACTCCATAACTCCAACTAAACCCCCCTCATACTAATTTTTAGATGATAATCTCGACACCTCCCCCATTGCACTTCGCCTACTTACCACACCTACTTCTCCTCAACAAACACCACCACAAACAACAAACCCACAAACAACTCCACAATCAACACCTCCAACTCCTCTATCAACACCATCACCACAAACAACACCAACACCACCAACCACACCACCACCACCACCACTACCCACCTCGCAACACCCTATGGTTACACGCTCTAAAGTCGGGATTGTGAAAGCTAACCCCAAATACAACTTACATGTTACTACCTCCTCCCCTATCCCCAAGTCTCCTTTCCATGCCCTTCGAGATCCTAACTGGAAACAAGCTATGTGTGACGAATATAAAGCTCTCATTGACAATAACACATGGGTACTTGTTCCTCGCCCACCAAATGTCAACATTGTCCGCTCTATGTGGTTGTACAAACACAAATATAATGCGGACGGGTCCTTAAATCGGTACAAAGCTCGACTAGTTGCAAATGGTCGTAGTCAACAACAAGGCATCGACTGCGATGAGACATTTAGCCCTGTTGTCAAACCTGCTACCATACGGACTGTTCTTAGCCTTGCAGTTTCTCGACAATGGCCTATTCATCAGTTAGACGTGAAGAATGCATTTCTTCACGGCCATCTTAAAGAGACAGTTTACATGCACCAGCCACCAGGATTTACTGATTCAGCTCATTCTGATTATGTTTGCCTTCTGCAAAAGTCGCTTTATGGCCTTAAGCAGGCCCCCCGAGCTTGGTTTCAACGATTTTCTAGCTATGTTATTCGAGCCGGTTTCTATCACAGCAAAACTGACTCATCTCTTTTCATCTTTCACAAGGGGCCAGACACAGCTTACTTACTACTATACGTGGATGATATCATTCTTACAGCTTCTTCTACTTCACTCCTGCAACGTATCATCTCTTTACTACATGCGGAGTTTGCTATGACAGACCTTGGCCCACTTAACTATTTTCTCGGTATATCTGCCACGCGTACTACCTCTGGCATATTCTTGTCTCAGACAAAATATGCTACCGAGATTCTTGAGCAAGCACAGATGCTTAATTGTAATCCTTGCAGGACCCAATTGACACCGAGAAGAAGCTTGGACCTGAAAGATCACCGGTCACTGATCCTACTTTATATCGCAGTCTTGCCGGATCACTTCAGTACCTTACTTTTACCCGACCTGATTTGTCATATGCAGTTCAACAGTTATGTCTTTACATGCATGATCCTCGAGAGCCACACCTTAATGCTATGAAACGTGTTCTTCGTTATCTTCGAGGAACCACTGATCTTGGATTACAGCTATTTCGGTCTACTACATCACAACTTAGCTTATTGCTGCTGACTGGGCAGGTTGTCCGGCTACGCGCCGATCTACTTCTGGATAATGTGTTTTTCTTGGTGACAACCTCCTGACGTGGTCCTCCAAACGTCAGGACACGTTGTTGTCTCGTTCTAGTGCTGAGGCCGAATACCGCGGGGTTGCGAATGCTGTAGCTGAGACATCTTTGGATTCACAACCTCCTTCGTGAGCTTCATACCCCACTTTTCACAGCGACCTTGGTCTACTGTGATAATGTCAGTGCTGTATACATGTCTGCAAACCCTGTACAACATCAGCGCACCAAACATATAGAGATTGACATTCATTTTGTTCTGTTCGTGACAAAGTAGCAGCAGGTCATGTTCGAGTTCTTCATGTCCCTTCTCGATTTCAGTACGCAGATATCTTCACACAAGGACTCCCATACCCGTTGTTTGCTGATTTCAGATTCAGTTTGAGCGTCCGCAAATCTCCCGCTCCAACTGCGGGGGCGTATTAAAGTACATATTAATATTATATTGTATATTTTGTGTAGTCGGCCCATTGGCCCGAGCCCATAGTCTATAAGGTTCCTTTGTATTATATAGGTTGGCTATTATCAATTGTAATCAAGCAATCAATCAAAGCAATTCAATATCCTTTACTTTTTAGTTTTTTGTGGTTATTGACTTATTTTGTTAGAATATTGCTAATATTTATTTTTGTAAAATTAATTCCTTTATAATTTAGGGTCTCCGCCGAGAAACCGATAAATCGCCGCCAAGACCGATTTTTCGCTTGAAGGTGGTCGACCGCCGAGATACCGCCGAGCGATTTTTACAACCTTGCTCGAAATTATGTCACTCACGCATATGAACAAGGCCCCATGCCCTGATGAAGATCATACCCTCTAAACGCTTAGAATAGAACATAGAATCTTAGTGACGTATTGAAAGGAAAACAAAACTCGTCCATAACAGCCACGCGGTAATAAAAAAGCTACCGTTTCTCACCTCAATATCGATTAACACATCTCTCAAATCTACAAGCTCACCCTCACAAGTGACAAGTATGGTTGTGGTTTCTTCTCACCATTATCATTTTAAATAGGAGGGAGAATTTTAGAGGGAGATGCATCTAATTTTATAGGTGCATCGAAATGTATGGTTGTGATTTCTTCTCACCTTTCAAATTTTTTCTTCTCATTTGATCTTTACTCTCTATTACACACCCAAAATCCGAAGTGAAGTTGGACAAAACCAAACCAAACCAACCCAACCCAACCAATTAGTCATGGGGTAACTGGTTGGGTCAGTAAAACCCAACTAAAAAATGAACTAAAGAAGCAGCTGCATTTAATGCAACCATTTTGGCATATACAGGTTTGAAAAGAAACCTATAGGCTATATACCCATCAGCATTATGATTACATACAAATCCTATCTAGAAAAGCACATTTGTTGTCACAAAACAAACTTAGGAACTTTCAGTTTATTAGAGGCTGGGGAACGGTT
>BQNB010064805.1:0-35169 GCA_026074375.1 Tanacetum coccineum
AGATTTTTGAAGGGATGGGTAATATGGGTATCCAGCTGATGGTACTTTTACATTTTGGAAAATTCATTTTACACCCCAATGGAGATTTTTAGTCCATCATATTTTACATTGTAAGAGTTCTACAAGTGGTGAATGGGATCAATTTGGTAGCAATCTTGCGATTGCTTTGATTTGTCTTTCTACTGGCAAGATTTATTACTTTTCAAAATTAATCTTTGATGGCATGGTGGCAAACTTAAACAGTAAAACTAAGTTTTTGATGTACCCTTGATTTCTACAAATGATTTTGGAAATACAAACTGAGAATAAACATCCTTATTTGGCTATTGTATTACCCAAAAAGATTTTTGGGAACATGAAAAGGGGTTTTAGAGGGGTACCTAGACCTTTGTTGCCTGTAATGTTGTCCGTTGTTGCTGTGGATCAAAGTGTAGGACAAGCAGATCAAGCAATGGATCAACCATCACCGTCTGAACCATTACCCTCATCTCACCCACCTGTATATCAGCAAACAAATGCATAAGAAACCTACACCTGTAGCTGAACCAACATCTCACCCTCCATCACCTTCACCTGAACCTGACAATGAACCCACTAAGCACATCTTTGAGCAACCATCACCTGAACACCAACCACTTTCACCTAGACAGGAGACAGCAGTTCCACAATCTCAGATCTACCACCCTCTTGTGCCAGCAGCAAGAACGATGTCAGAGTAAGAACTTACTACACTTGGTTCCCAATTTGATCACAAAGGTTGATAGTTTAGAGACAGAACTCAAGCAGACTAAGCTGACCTTGGGAAAAGCAATTGTGAAGTTGGTGAAGAAGGTAAAGAAAATGGAAGATATTCTCAAAAGGAGACATGTGGTTTTAACTGACTCAGAGGATGAAGAACCAGAGGATCAGGGGAGGATAATTCAGGACATTGATGATGATCCTCTAGGTTCAAAAGGAGATTTTGTTACTCCTACTAAACCTTCAGGAGAGGCTTAAGAAGAAGAAATCAGTCCTACAACCTTGGAAGCAGCCAAAATTATGTCAAAGGTTGCTTCTCAGAAGTCAAAGTCAGTTGATAAGGGTAAAAGATACAAGAGGAGAAAAGAGTCCAAGGGAAAATACATTAGTACCAGCTTTGAAGAAGTTAATACTGGCTTTGAAAAAGCTAATACTGGTGGCTTAGGAGTTAGTACTGGCTTTGAAGAAGTTAATACTGGCTTTGAAAAAGCTAATACTGGTGGCTTAGGAGTTAGTACTGGTAGTGGACCAGTTAGTTCCGCTAGAGGCCAAAGGGAAGGAAAAGCTCCAATGATTGTTGAAGATACTCAAGCTCCCAAAAGAACTAAAGAACAAATTCAACAAGAAGAGGCTAGTCTTGCAGAAGCCATAAGATTGCAAACTCTAGAGGAAGAGAAAACAGCCAAACAAGTTCATTCGGATGCACTCTTAGCTAAAAGAATGGAAGAAGAAGAATTAACTGAGAAACAAAAGCAAAGAAAAGCTCAAGTTCAATTTGAAGTTCAACACTACACTAAAGAAGATTGCGATGTCATTAGAGCTAAGCTTGAAGCTAATGCAGAATTGACAAAGAATGTGCTAGGGAAAGAGTTGCCAGAAGAAGACTTTGCAAAGAAGATGGTAGAGTTAGTAAATCAGAGAAAGAAGTTCTTTGCAGAAGAAAGAGCTAAAGCAAGAAGAAGTAAGCCTATGACCCAATCACTGCTGAGGAACTACATGATGAATTATTTGAAGAATCAGGGGACATGGAAGCTTACACAGTTAAAGAAGTTGAGTTTTGAAGAAGTAAAAGAAGAGTTTGATAAGTTGGTCAAGCAGGTTGAATCTTTTGTTCCTATGAACATTGAAGCTACAAAGGCACAGTTGAAAAGATATGGAGAAGAGCTTCAGACAGAGATTTCAAAGAAACAAAGGATTGATGATAAAGATGTTTCAGTTGAAGAAAAAGTTACTGAAGTAAAAAAAAGAAGAGCCAGTAATAAGAACATGAAAAAGAAAGAAGCAAAAGGCTAGGAAGGGTATAAATGTTGACAAGAGTCCACAAGGAGATTCAAAGACTGATGAAGAAGAATCAGTAGAAGCTATGAATCCTACTCCTTTGGATACAAAATCCAATATTGTGGCAAATTGGAAGATATTTCAACAAGGTGAAAGAAGCATTTATCAGATAATAAGAGCAAATGGAGCTGATACAGTTTATATGAGATTTGGAGCTATGCTTAAAGACTTCACAAGAGAGGACCTTATTGAGTTATACAGGTTGGTAATGCAGAAGTATGGAACAAATAGGCCTGAAGATGTTTATGACAGAGTATTATGGAGTGATCTCAGGACTATGTTTGATTCACCTCTCAAGTGAAGAGCCATATTGAGCTTACACTAAGACAGCAAAAGATAATCAGTTGGAGGTATTATGATAAGTGTGAAGTACATTGTCTAACTTTAGAGGCATGTAGTATTTATATGCTAGCAGATAGGAAGTATCCTTTGTCTAAAGATTCCTGCCAAGTGATGCTGAAAATGAAGCTTCTAGATGGAAAAATGAATGAAATTTGTTATAAACTTTTGAAGATGATTGAGAAGCAAGCTGGTGTTAGTAAGTGATGAAGTTATCAGTTGCTGGAGTTATGTTGGAAACTATGGACTATAATGGAAGAGAGAATGGTTTGAGTGTTAGCTAACCACCACATAACAAATGTCTTCAGTTACCATGCTTCATAGGCATACGGAATCAGCTAGTCCAAATCAAAACGCTTTGGTAAAAGACTTTCTCAATCCGTTGATGGTTTGACATTTACCAAAACTGTATGGTAATTAACTCACCATGTTTTTAAAATGAAGAGTTAGCTACTCCAGAGCAAACGGCTACTGGTAAAGAGTATTCAAATCCGTTGATGGTTGACAGTTTACCAAAAACTAGATAGTACTCAACTTACTAATGATTCACGTTCAAAAGGTTGAACTGGTTATTAGTCCACCAGGGTGATGTCATGATTCCACTAAAGGATTAGCTAGCCCAAGAGCAAACGGTTACTTGGTAAAGGCTTAATCAAATCCGTTGATAGCTAATGATTTGCTAAAAATCATATGGTATTTCAACTCACCATGTTTCATGTACTAAAAGTTGAAATGGTTATTGATTGAGCAGTTTACACACGTAAAATATAATATAAAATAATATAATCCCGAGAGTAATTAAGAAAGTTACCAAGTTACCCTTGATAAAATTCACTCTCAAAAATATATATAATATAATATAAAATACGTATATTAAACCGGGACCAGTAATATTACTCGGGTCGTTTCCATGACTCGTGGAATGGAAACCTCGTTAAGTTGGATCCTGATTTGAATAAGAAAAGAGATATTTTTGATTTAATTATACTACTAAAAATTAAAGGCACAATTAATCAACTTAATAACAAATTATACTAATTATGAAATAAAATAAATGCGACATTTTAAGACAACAAATGCAATTAAAAACTTTAAAAAAAGTAACTAGATTCCCTTAACCTAGATTAATGTCTAAAGAAAATTTTATAGGGAAAAAGAAAAATATTTTTTTAAAGGATTTTCGGATTTTTTTTATGAATTATAATACTAATTAATCTAAAATTAAGTTCTAAAAATAGAATATTTTAAATTGTAAAATTAAGAAAAATATTTTTTAAGCTAACTTAACTCTAAATTACTTAAAAAGATGAGAAAAACATTTTTTATCACTAATTTTTTCTATTTAAAAGGTTAAAATTAAAAAAAACTAAAGGTTTGAAAATTTAAATGTTTTAAAAAAACTAAATTAATTTTTAAAAATATAAAACTTAAACTAAAAATTCTATAAAAATACTTTTTATAAAGAGAAAAAATGCAGAAAATTAATTTTATTAAAAGCCCTAATTTTAAACTATTTATTAAAAACTAATTTAACTAATTTAACTAAAAACCTAATTTTATTACTTAATTAAACTATTTTTATAAAACTTAACTAAATCCAAACAAACACATGGGCCGAAAGTGCCATAACAGAAAGTTAAGGGTAGGCGGGGGATAGTAAGGTTTTTATAAAAAAACACAAAGTTTAATGAAATGACAGAAGCAGTCCCTTAACCTAAGGATTTAACTAGACTAACAATTAACTAACAAAGGACTTACCATGAAAATTAAAAGGACTAACTGTGCAATTAACAAGGACTAACTGTGAAAAGCTTTTACTAACAGAAACTTTCAAAAGTTACAAAACAGGTCCCTGCACTCCCTAACTTCTAACACACAGCATCCTTTTTTAATAATAAACAGCTTATTATCTTAGCTTTTTAAGAAAACTTTTATAAAATCTTAACTACTAACTTATTTAAAATAAGCTGCTAAGAGCTTATCAGCTTTTAAGTTCTAGCAACTTAGTATTCTACCTCTCTAACTAAATAAACATAGCAATCTTAAGCTCTTGACAGAATTTACTATTTAACAAAATCTACTTATCAAACATTTTAGCAAATCCAAAACAACTTATTTAACTTACTCCTAAACAGATTATTAAAATAGATAACCAACAGCTTATTTAGGAAAAAGAGAAAGGACAAATGTAAAACTTAAATGGTGTGTACCTTAGTGTTCCCAGCAATAACAGCAATAAGCTGTGTGGGCTTATGGCTTAATTCACATAAGCCATTAATCAATATCAAACTCCTAATCTACCTATAAGCTGACCAACAGCATCTAAAAACACCCCTTGATACCAATGCAGCCATCCAATTCCAATAGGTATCAAGTCTTGATCGAATGAACAACAAACACAAACACAAACTTTTTAACAGGATCAAAATGAACTCACCAATTTAATTGAAATAAAACTTTTATTAATTCTGAAATAAAGAGCTTACAATCGTAAGTCAAAATTACATAACATGAAAATTAACATTACATTTAAAGAAACCACTACTAAATACTGAATTGAAAAAATTAAACAAAAATAAACTAAGAAATTAACCACTAATTATTCCTCTTGGCTGGAATGAGATGGGGGTTTTTATACCCGAAACTTGAGCTCCCATCCTTCTTCTCGATCCTTCTTTTATTCATCTTGACCCTCCATTTCTTCTCTCTCCTTGATCTTGAACGTAAGCCGTAGATGAGTATAACCCGGATCATTGACGTGGCTTGATGTGTTAGTTATGTGAGTGTAAGCAATCATACACGTCACATCAACCAATCACAATGCTTCTTTCATCCACGGTGGATTTGGTTGGGTTAATTGAAAGTGATGGATGGGTTACGGAGTGTGAGAGGGTTGTTAACCCCATGGTTAATTAGGGTGTGGGTGAGGGGTTTGTAAACTAGGGTTCATGGTGTGTTCTTGGTGTTCATGTGTGTGTGAGTGAGAGTAAATCGAAATTGGGGTAAATGAGGGGTACAGTAACTGTTAAGAGGTTTATTAACTAACCGGGTAGTGTAGGGTTTGGGTCGGGTTAATTGGGTTGGGGGTAGAGTTGTGATTGGTTGAGAGGTGGACCATGGGTGGTTTGACCCGGGTAATTGACCCGCGACTTTTGTATCTATAAGATAATTGCACATCCGGCCCTTGTGTTTGGTAAGCACTATTTTCAAGTTGTAATTAACTTTGGTAAATTTCATATTTAGCCCTTGTGTTTATAAAAACAATGGAATGGGGTTTTGGTTGACTGTGGTTTAGCTGCAGTTGACTTTGAAGAAGGCTGAGGCATGATCTCTCTGGCTTCGGCTTTTATTTCTTTAGCTTCTTGATCACTCATCCGTTCTCGTGTTCGTTTTTGACTGATTTCTTGCAATATTTGACATATCCATACCTGCACACATAAAACTCAGATACAAGCACATTTTTGCCATTTTTGGGTTTATTTGGGCCTTTTTAAGCATAAATAGATATGTGTAATCTACACTTATCAAAATTCCCCAAACTAAACGATTGTGTGTCCTCACGCAATATCACATGCCTTATAACCAAATACCTCAAAAATTCCCCAAACTAAACCTTTGAAAAGTAGCAAAGAGTTTTGATTGAGAAATTAAAAGATCACAAGTTATAAAACACCCGACTTCCCATTTTCTAAGATTTTTCTCTTTTTATGGATTTTCTTGATTATTAACTACCTAACTACAATTTATTTGTGTTGACATAATGCAATGTTTTCATTACCACATTGGTAACTTTTAGGATCATAGAACAAAAAGCACAATTAAGTGTCTAAAAGATAACTTCATCATCCCCGATTTTTCACTTTTCCCATGCTAAGCTTAAAAACAAGATCATTGTTAATTACAAGTCATGACACTAACACTACTCATAAATATTAATTGTGTACTTACTTTTCCTCCCACAAATCCTACTTTTGTATCTCAGGATTTTACTTAAGTCATATACCCGAAGGCTCTTTAAGACTTTTGTTTCGATACTTATTAATTCAGAAAATAAAGTGTATGGTAAAGAACGCAATAATTAGCTCCTAGCCCTTTTTCCAAAAGACAACGCATTCAAGAATAAAGTCCACATCGATGCTGACCAAAATTTGGCTTAATAGGCTACTTAAGCAAGGCACCATTCATGTCCATATACCCTAAGGCTCTTAAGACTTGAATGACTATCTTATTTGCACATATAACCTTAGGCTCTTTAGGCACAAAACAAGACAAAAATTAAGCAACATATATTCCTCAGTCCTTTAGTAGGCTACAACATCGGCCACGCCTCCGACACGATTTAGCTAACATTTTCGAGAACTTGGATAAATAAGTAAACACCTGTCCTTTGATCACGAAGCCACATCGATAGCGAGTCGACAAAGTTATTCTACTTATATGACACCGGACTCTACCTTATATAAAACTCCAACTTCGCCACGCCACCGACAAGAGAAGTATTCTGGCAGAGATTACTTATTTATTATTATTTTTGAGCATTTTCAACCAAATTAAGTATTCCTGATGTGTACTCATCCTAATCACAAAGGAACTAAAGAAAACTTCTATTAACTAATTATTAACCAAAAAACCATACAACTCTATTTATTAAACATTATATATAAAAGTGAAACAAGCTAATGGGAGAAAAAGCCACAAGTAATACATATGAGCTTGAAAGAAATCCAACTATTCTACGTTTAATATCATGACTTATAAATAACACTATCATTTCTTGTTCTTCACAAAAGAAATTTGCAAATGCTTAGCCTATATAAAATCCAACTCGGCATATTTAAAATCTACTTGAGATTAGCACAAGCTTTCATTTACTAATGATTTAAGTCTAGCATGTTTAAAGTCTACGTGAGACTAGCACAAACTATCATCATTAATTGTTAAGGAAGAAAGCTAGAACTCAACACGTACAATCGGGTCAAAAATTACTTCTTATTCTTACCAGCGGAAACATACATTTTTTGTCTTAACACTTTTTTATTATTATTATTTTTTTTTTTTTTAATTGAAATAACACTGAAAAATTTAAAATTTTTGCTATTTTTGTGGGAAAACGGGTACGTGAGAAACAACACAATAAGCAAGCACATTAAATCGATAGATTCCCTCCCCAAACTAAAATGAAACATTGTCCTCAATGTTTAAGTCGGGTTCCTACGAAAATCTAAGCCGTTTATTAAGTAGACAAAGATAATTCGTTAATCGATAAGATAAAAGGATATGGATCTCCCCAAACTAAATTTACACAAAGGATGAGAAACTCGAGTAGAACGGGAAACAACACCGGACACGAGAGGCTTCATTGAATTTGTTGGGAGAATCCTGCAAAAATCATAATAAACAAGCAACAAACATCGGAAAATCGGAAAGAGAACAAGCCTCTCTCAACACCACACATTAGAGAATAGAAAGAAAATAGAAATGATAAGCATGGGGTGAACTCCCACGAAGCGGCTTTGTTTTTTATCACCGAGTCGCAAGCTCGACTCGATCCCTGAATTTAGTTGTCCTTAGGGAGAGCAAATAGAAACGTTCATTGAAACTGCCACTGATTTATGAACGTGAGATTCCGGGTCAAAAACAAAAATTCTCACTTCTATAGAGAAAAATGAAAATTTGGGTGAGGGGTGATTGTCTTAACAATTTTCCTCGTGTAAATGAAGTATGGAAGAAAATTCCAAATGATAAATGCGAAGGAATTGACATCTTCAACATTTAGAGGAAACGTCTTCTTACTTTGGTAGAAATTAAGCATAGCATTCTTCAACATTCATCTGGTGGTTCTGCAGAGGAGAAGAAAATGACGGTACTTTTGAAACTAAAAGAGTCCCGAGGAAATTTCACAAATTTTAAATTCTCTTCCGAAGTTACAAGATTTTTATCATGAATGGCATGATAAACTAGTATACCTGTTTGAAAACTTTGTCCTCGTTTCCGAGAGAATTCAAGGTAATACTAGCCGACAACACGCAGTGAAAGTCAGTCGGATCTAACAAAGGATGTTGGTATACTTGATTTGGTGTAGAGTCAAAAGAAAATGGGTAAGTCCTTTTTCAAGTCCTTTGGTTTGGAAAAATGATCATTAAAATCAATTGGATTATCAAAAGTAATTCGAATTGGCATGACAATGGTATTGATTTGAACATCACTTGAAACTTCCTCTTCTTTTTCCTTGATTTCTTCAACTTCTTGAGAAAGAGGTTTTGGTTTTTTATGTAAGTAAGTTGCCAAGAGACAAATTATCTTTTTCCTTATCGCAATTCGATTCATCATTTTCCACACAAATCGGACCAACGAGAAAAACATCGGTGTCTTCCATGAACAAACCTTCTCTCCGGTGAGAGTAGGGGAAGTAGGATTGCTACTTAAAACTTCAAGGGTGGTAGGGAGGGTAAGATCAATTCCCGGTGGAATCGAATCTTTTTCAAGATAATCTTCTAATTCACTTGCTTCCGGTGAAGTAAGTGTGGAGGAAGAAGAAGACTTAATCTCGACATCCTTATTATTTTCTTCAAAGAGCGGATTCACGTTGCTAGATTTGAAACTTTCATCGAATTCGAAAAGAGGATTTGAGTAAACTTGAAAATTTACTTCATGAAATTCCTTCTTAAGAGTTGAGTCATCATTACCCGATGGTAACGAATTAAGAGGAGCAAGTTCATCGGTGAACTTCTCAATATTATCACTAGTCTTCACCGGAGAAGAACTAGGATGAAGAGAATTAGTGGTACTGCCACTAAACGTCTGAGCAAATAAATCCTTAAAACCAATATAATTCGGAACGTTAAAAATATCAATCATGTTGATTGATTCAACTTTTTGAATACCATTAAGTTTCGATTTCTCACTTTGCATGTTCAACGTTAAACTTTCATTTCCATCACGAAGGATCAATTTTTCATCGTAAACATCAATTAAAGCTCGAGCGGTTCGTAAAAATGGTCTTCCGAGAATCAAAGGAATTTGTTCGTCGGGAACATAATCAACAACTACGAAATCGGCTGGGTATGTAAACTTTCCTACGGGAACAAGCACATCCTTACAAATCCCATCCGGTCGACAAAGTTGACGGTTGGCTAACTCGAGAGTCATTTGGGTTGATTCGAGGTTGGTAAAACCTAACCTATGAAAGACCGAGAGAGGCATTAAGTTGATACTAGCTCCTAAATCGGCTAAACCTTGACATTTAAGCTTTGAAAAATCACATGGTATGGTAAATCGACAAGAATCTCCCAATTTCTCGGGTAATTTCTTAAGAATTACGGCACTACAATTTTCACTCAACGGAGTATTAGCAAGTTCTTCAAGTTTTTCCTTATTAGCGCAAAGATCTTTAAGCATTTTTGTGTATTTTGGCATTAAAATCAATGCATCCGCAAGAGAAATATTGAAATGAAGTTGTTTAAACATTTTCCAAAACTTTTGAAGTTGAACCTTGTCTTTTTCTTGCCTTTTTTCTACATTTCTTCTTTCCGGGTAAGGAAGCTTAAGTTCATATGTTTTAGGATTATTGACAATTCCCTCTTGATTCACTTTTGTTGTTGTTTGAGAATTTGTCTCTTGAACTTTTTGGGTTAGAGGAGGTGGGACATGATCCGTTGACGTTCTCCTTCTACCACCATCCGGATTACAAATTGATGAAGGCATAGGAAATGGCCCTTCGTAAGAAACTCCGCTTCGAGTTGTTATTGCCTTGGCTTCGTTCCTTGGATTTGGAATGGTATTGCTCGGTAGAACTTGAACTTGAAGCTTGGTTGGGATGCCGAAATCATGATCCTTGTGAAAAGGCCTTGTTAACAAACTTGTAACATTTGCCATTTGATTTTGCAAACCTTGATTTTGATTTTGCACATTCTTCAATATCGCATCATTTGCTCTGATATAGCTTTCAAAATCTGTTTTCAAAACACTATTTGTTGGAGGTTGGTAAGGTAAAACTTGATTGGTTTGGTGTTTGTATGTGGAGCTTATGATAAACTTGATTTTGAATGTTTTGACGGTTTTTGATTAAAGTTTTTCCTCCACGTTTTTGGTGAAATTAGGATCTGTCCCTTGATATCGTTTTGGTTGGTTTGAACATTAGGTTGGATTGAAACCCGGTTGGTTTTCATTTGACATTGCCAAATTTGAAGGTTGGTATCTTTGGAGAAAATTACCAATTAGGCTGCGGTTTGTTGAAATTTTTGGATATTATCTTAAAAACGTGGAAAATCGTTCCACCAGTCGAGTTAACGGACAATTGTTAAAATTGGGATTTTATCCACAAGAGACCACAAACTTCCTCAACTGCTTTGACTGGTGCAATAACAACTAAAGCTTTCATTTGACTCATCATTTGGTTCATCTTGTTAGTCATACTTATCCTCTAAGAAGCGCTATTTGTTTGCCTATCGAAAGAATTAATTAGAAGAGGAAGAATTATGAAAGAGGAGCATCCGTAATCACTCTGAATCCTACAGACTTCTGGAGTAACGAACTTTGACTTGCTTTCATAATTGCTAAACCTTCTGAGCAGTTTGTCCAAGAAATTGCACCTGCTGCAGAATCTAAGGCATCTTGAATCTTTTGAATTTCAAAGAAATTTGTAAAAATAACGAGTTGGTGAGTTCAGAAAAGCCATGGTGAGGACATTGAACGAAGAGTCCTTTAAAACGTTCCCATGCTCATTAAGGCTTCGTTGGTTTCTGATAAAAAGTAATGATCTCATTCCGATAGTAAATGTTTTTAGAAGGTGAAAAATATTGTTTATGAATTTTGAAACAGGTCGTCCCATGTGAGAATTGATCTTGGAGGTTTCTTTGTCTAACAATCTCGAGCTCACCGTCTAGAGAAAAAAGAAAAGCAAAAGCTTAACCGAAGTGTTCGGAACTTCTGGATGTCTAAACGTTGAAGTGACCTTATTAAAAAATCGAAGGTGATTGTGGGGATCTTGTCTACCCGTAAATTTGTTGCTTTGCACAAGATTGATTAACGGTTGCTTAAGCTCGAAATTGTTAGCATTGATTGGTGGAACAACTATAGCATCTTCATACCCTTCGATAGGTGCTTGTAACATTTGAGCCATTGTTCGATTGTCGGCCATTGGAACAACGTAATGTTCAATACAATTGGTTCAACCGAGAGTTTGATGTGACGACTCAACGAGATTGCGACCGAGGCGCAAAAAAGGAAAAATAAAAATTAAAAAGCAAAATTTTACACAAATTTTTTTTTTTTTTTTTTTTTTTTTTTTTAGCAATGAATTTAAACGGTTACACGAAAGAGACTTAAACCAAATAATCAACTACTTCACGGTAGCTCTTGAAAATTCTTTTCCCAAGTGAGCCGTACGTCGTAGAGACACAAAAGCAAAGTGTGAAATCTTTATTTCGAATTGGGAACAATTGCAAGTTCACCGAAATTGAAATGAAAATATCTCAATGGAAGATTTATTTTTGGTGTTCATTTACCAACTTGGTGAATTTTATTTTTCTGAATTAAGACAATTTTTTATATTTTTGATTTTTCTATTTTTTTTTTATCTTTTACTTATACTAAAAAGAAAAGGAAAATATATTTTTTTACTTTTTATATTTTTTTTATTTTTTTTGGATTTTTGGATTTATGACAAAAATTTAACTTTCGAGGACGAAAGGATCTTCAAACCAAATCGACAAACACAAAACGAAGGAATCGCTTACACAAGTCCCCGGCAGCGGCGCCAAAAACTGATTGAGCAGTTTACACACACGTAAAATATAATATAAAATATAATATAATCCCGAGAGTAATTAAGAAATTACCAAGTACCCTAGATAAAATTTTCACTCTCAAAAATATATATAATATGATATAGATTACGTATAATAAACCGGGCAAGTATGATCACCCGGGTCGTTTCCCCAATGACTCGTGCAATGAAAACCTCGTTTAAGTTTGGATTCTGATTTGAATAAGAAAAGAGATATTTTTTTTGATTTAATTAAACTACTAAAATTAAAGGCACAATTAAACAACTAATTAACAAAATAAACTAATTACGAAAGTAAATAAAATGCGACATTTAAGAAAACAAATGCAATTTAAATCTTAAAAATGTAAACTAGATTCCTAAATCTAAATTAATGCTAAAGAAAATTTTAGGAAAATTAAAAATATTTTTTAAAGGCTTTTTGGATTTTATATGAATTAAACTTTAATTAATCTAAATTAAATCCTAAAAATAGAAATTTAATTGATAAAAATTAAGAAAAATATTTTTTTTAAGCTAACTTAACTCTAAATTACTAAAAAAGATGAGAAAAACATTTTTTTATCACTAATTTTTCTATTTAAAAGGTTAATATAAAAAAAAACTAAAGGTTTGAAAATTAAATGTTTTAAAACTAAATTTGAAAATTAAAAAAAAAATTTAAAACTTAAACTAAAAATTATATAAAAATACTTTTTATAAAGAGAAAAAATGCAGAAAATTAATTTTATTAAAAGCCCTAATTTTAAACTATTTATTAAAAACTAATTTAACTAATTAAACTAAAAACCTAATTTATTATTTAAAAAAAACTATTTTTTTTATAAAACTTAACTAAATCCAAACAAACACATGGGTTAAAAGTGATGAAACAGAAAGATGAGGGTAGGCGGGGTTAATTTAGAGTTTTATTAAAAACACAAAGTTTGAACTAATGACAGATATAGTCCCTTAACCTAAGGACTTAACTAGACTAACAATTAAACTAACAAAGGACTTACTATGAAAATTAAAAGGACTAATTATGCAATTAACTAAGGACTAACAAAGTAACCAACAAGGACTAACTGTGTAAATTTAATACTAACTGAAATTATGAAAAAGAAACAGAACAGGCCCCTGCATTAATTAAAATCCAACAACTAGCATCCTAATTATATAGAAACAGCTTATTTTACTAACCTTTTTAAAAAACTATTTTTATAAAACTTAACTTTCACTTATTTGAAATAAGCTGTATAAGCTTATCAGCTTATAAGCTTTAGCAACTTAGTATTCCAACTCTTAAACTAAATAAGCAAGGCACATTTAAGACACTTGACAGATTTTACTACCTAATAAATTCTACTTATCAAACTATTTAGCAATCCAAACAGCTTATCTACTCTTTTATGAAAACAAATACCCCACAGCTTATGAAGAAAACAAAATAAGAACAAATGCAAAACAATTAAAGTGTACCTTGGCTTTCTAGCATGAACAAGAAAGTAACAATAAGCTGTGTGGGCTTATGGCTTAATCCACATAAGCCCTAAATCAATATCAAAAACCTAATCTAACCTATAAGCTGACCCTCAGCCTACTACACCCCATTGAACACTCAGCCGCCATCCAATTCCAAGAGTGTCAATGTCTTGTTCAATTTCAACAATAACAAACACAAACTCTTTGACAGAATTTAAATGAGGAAACAATTTAATATGAAATAACACTTTAATTAATACTGAAATAAGTTTCTTACAATTCGAAATAAAATAACATTAAATTGAAATTTCATCTCAGCCCTTCGATCAAATCTCTTTCCTTGATTTTCATCTCAATCGTTAGATTTAATATGTGTGCACCCGGATCAATGATGTGGCATATGGAGTGTGTTAGTTATGTGAGAGTATTCACTCTCACACGTCACATCCACCAATCATTTCTTTTCATTTTGCCAGGGTGGAATGGTTTAGGTTTATGATTGATAGTGACAGGATGGTTAAGGATTGTGAGAGGGATATTAACCCTATGGTTAATTATCGTGTGGGTGAGTGGTTAACGAACTAGGGTTCTTGGTGTTCTTGGTGGATTCGGTGTGTGTGAGTGTGTTAAATCTTATTTGGGTAAAAATGAGTGAATAGTAACTGTTATTGGGGTTATAAGTTAACCGGGTTGGTCGGGTTAGGGGTTCGGGTTAATTGTGGGTAATTGGGTTGGGGGTTTGATTATGATTGGTTGAGAGGGGATCCATGGGTTTATTTGACCCGCGCTTTGACCCGCGCCTTTTATAACTTTGGGGAAATTGCATGATCGGCCCTTGTGTTTGGCAAGCACAATATTAAGTTATAATTATAACTTCCATAAATTGCAAAATCACCCCTTGAACTTATAAAACAATGGAGTTGGGTTTGGTTGACTGTGGTTTAGCTGCAGTTGACTTTGTAGAAAGCTGAGGCATGATTTTTCTGGCTTCGGCTTTGATTTCTTTAGCTTCTTGATCACTCATCCGTTCTCGTGTTCGTTTTTGACTGATTTCTTGCAATATTTGAATTATCCATTACATGCAACACATAGAACCAGATTCAAGACACATTTTGCTATTTTTGATCCGTTTTGGGTTTATTTGGGTTATTTTAAGCATAAATAGATAAGTGTATTCTACACTTATCAGTTACTTTATCATCACCATTGTAAATGGTAATCCTTCCTTTGAATCGTTTTGTTTTAATTCCAGCTTCACTTAAGAATGTTTCCCCAAAAATAACATCGCCTATTCCTTCATCACAATAAACATCCATATCCTCCAAAACAGCAAAGTCAGTCATAATAGAAAAGGTTCCAACAAAAATAGGCACATTCATTAAGGCTCCTGCAACATTATTCCATTTGTACACCATCTTATCTTTCATTATTGAATTATGATAAATTTTAGACTTCACTCTTTGACATACTATTATGGGGAAAATGTAGCGGTGAGTAAATTCAATTTCCTAATCATGCATGAAAAACTTGTAAAATCTTTATGGATTTTCTTTATCATGTGTATTAAACTGGGTAATCATTAATTCCGTATCAGTTCCTTCATCATAGTCTAAATTCCTCAATTACCTCGCTTCCTCAATGGTCGAATTAAATCATCACTTTGTTTTCTTCTATAGCTCAAATGGTTCATTTAGATTATTTTAATTCAATGTATCTTTCAAGAAGGGTCTAATGATACTATTCAACACCCAAAGTCTATCCCATAAGCCTAGCTTCAAAATTCAAATCCATTATTTTCTTAACTTTACAATGTAGACCCTCTTAATTTATATAGTAAAGGTTTAACACTTTTGAAAATAATCTTTTCTTCCCCAACCCTTAAAGTAATCTTTCTTTTGTAAACATCAATTACAGCACGGGTGGTAGACAAGAATGGTCTTTCGAGGATCAAGGGTACTTTGATATCATCGAGCATATCAAGAATTATAAAGTCTACTGGGAAAAAGTAAATTTTACCTATTCCATAACTAGGTATGTTTTACAGCTATTTCATTTCGGGATATTTCACTGTCCTATCTGCCAATTCCACTGTCAGCTTAGTGTGAGCTAATTCGCCTAACCCTAAGTTAAGGTAGGTCAATAGAGGCATAAAACTAACGCTAGCTCCTAAGTCAACAAGGGCATTGTCAAAGCAAGCTTTATTAATAAATCAAGGTAGAGTGAAACTCCCTAGGTCTTTCTCCTTTCGGGGTATGGTGTTATTGATATGTGAAGGAATCCATAGCTTCCCTAATTTTGGTACATAGTTCCTCTTCATCTTTCATAGTAATGTCTTATCCAAACGACTTGGAAAAAGGAACCCACGTTTGTTCTTGAACTTGTTTGTTCTAGTGGATACGGCGTATTTTGGATGATACAAATATGGGAATATCGAGTATGAATCAACTTCGATAGTGGTTGAAATCGACTTGACTTGCCTCTTATGTTTTTTTCAGTTAAGCTTTGGTGAGGCTTCCAAATCCTCTTTCCCTGCTTGTACCTTGCTTATTGCCCGATTTTGTATTTCTAAAGTTGCTGATTGATGATCTTGGTTCTTATGACATCATTCTGTCGTATCTCTATTTCCTTTGTTCAAATTTTTTGAATTTTCTTCGTGTCTCTTTGCTAATTCACTCATGAATTTGCTCAGGGTATCTTCCATAGATTGCCTTCGTTCTTGGTATGAAGGATTTGCGTTGTTCCTTTGATAGTACCTTGGAGCTGTTGCTCTATATCCCCCTCCTTGAAAAGGTCCACACAAAATTGCATGTGTATCTCTTCAAGGTTTTCCCTTTTTAGTTATGTGGGCAATCTTTGGTGTAAAGGGGTCCTTTGCATTGTTCACATCTACTAGTGATGCATAAACTTTTTCAACAACTTTTTGATCTCCACTTCCTATACTGTTCTGGTTGTGCTTGTATAGTAGCCAGTCCGTCAGAAGTCATAGTACTTCTTCCTCTAGATGTTCCGTTATGCTATTTTTGAGAGTATTCATCATTTCTTGGATGGCCTTTTTAGCATCTTCAGCAGTCTTAGTTGGAATGGCACCTCTTGAGTCAAGAATTTATCGTGTCGGAATATCCAACCCATTGTGAAACAAAATTACCACCTGCATCTCAGTCAAATAGTGTTGAGGACACTTTATCAAGAGTTCTTTAAAGTGCTCCCATGCTTGAAAAAGGGTTTCATCTAACTCTTGCTAAAAGTTATTGATTTCCTCCATTTTCTTCGTAGTTCGACCAGGTGGGCAATACTTGTTCAAAAACTTAGTTTTAAGATCTTCCCAAGTTTTGATCAAACCAGTTGGTTCGTTTCTTAGCCAACGACGTGCGGCTCTAGTTAAGGATATAGGGAAGACTCATAGCATTAGTTGATCCATAGTGATGTTAGGAACATGGAATATGTCAACTATTTTGAGAACTTTCTCAATGTGTTCATTTGCATCCTCATTATCTGAACTGCTAAATGTGTTTTCTCGAAGCTCTTTAAGAAATTTCCTTTCAGTTCAAATTGATCTTTGTTATCAATTTTAGGTCTAGCAACTCCTGATCCAAAGTCTGTTCGGGTCTTGCTCATGTATTTGCTCCATTGTTTCCGCCATTGCTTCCGCTTCTTCTTCCTCCGAGTATTCTTGGTCAGAAATTCTCGTCAAGACTTAGAGTCTTGAAGTGTCTCCTTGATGATCGAAATTCTCGTTCAGGTTCTTTGTAAGATGTAAATAGTTCGCTCGTAGAACTCCTTGTCATGCACTACCTGAAACAAGGGATAAACAATCAGTAGGATTTGTCTTGGAGAAAGGTAAAAAAAATTGGCACGAAAATCAAATATTTCAACTTCTGTTCTAGACGATCGATACGCCGTATCCAATGGAAGTGGATACGTCGTTGATATCATCAAATAACGTCATATTTTAGTATCATTTATCCCATGTATTTTACCGAATTTTATATAATTATTGCAAAATATTAGTACTTAATTGCTTAAAGTTTATTATTGCAGTAATTATGGAGTCACTTATGAAGAAGAAGCAAAAAGGCGCAATTTTAGAGCTTAAATTTAAGACAAATATACAAATATTACAGACCTATTACAAGAATATACACTTTATCTAATATAAAACTAATCCTAAGTGTTAGATCTAATCTGTTTAAAAATAAAAATATCAAATAAAAATCATGATAATTTTCACTCACCGGCAACGGCGCCAAAAATCGTGATGTGTGTCGGTGTGTGTGTATATTTTATTGATTCAATTTTAAATTTATATTTTGCGACTAAACCACAAAATACAGAACTTTAACGCGGCAGTGAATCGGTAGTAGTAGGTAGTTTCTGGTAAGGTAGGGTGGCGAAACACTTGAAGCGAGGTTAAATCTATCAATTTAATTAATATCTTGGTTATCTAATCTATGTTAATTCTACTCTATTCTAAACCTATGTCACTCTAAATCCTAATTCTAACGGGAAAAGGGGGTTTTCAGCCTGAGAGACTGGCACGGTTTGGTTGGTGACTATAATCAATTCAAGGCACTTTAACACACGCGAGCTAATTAACAAAAGATAAAAGAGAGGTCGAGCCAAATATAAGAAAACTGTATTGACCATTATTAATCCGATTAGAATGTTGGTTTGTTTATTAAGTGCAATGATATCTTCCCTCGAGGCGGTATATCATTCTTAAGACTTAGGCGTTACATCATCCTAAGACCTAGACACATTAATTCTGTCACAATTAAAGCATCCGCATAAAGCATCCTTATTTGCTGATTATAATCTATCTTAGGGATTAAAGCAATGGTGATCTTGTTAAACCCTAGCTCATAGAGACTTTACCCACTTACCGCTTAATGGCAATTTATACACTAGTAGTCCACTTGTCCAACTATCTAATGGAATCAGAACATTACTTGTTGAATTATCTAGGTCACCTGCTAGTCAACACGATCAATAAACCATTGGCAATATCCAATTAACTAGTTAAGCCCGAAGCGTATCCTAGACACAGACTTAGAAGGACAATATTTTTCTGTTAACTTTATTCTAGATGTATAAAATTACTATTGGAGAGTTATCCCAGACTTATAGATCTACTTGGTTCCGTTCATAGCTTCAGTCTGAATGATAGGTCGCATACAAAAGCGCGTAAACAAGTATAAATTGATAAACATAAACAAGCATTCAACGATAAATCAAGAAATCAAGATAAACAAATACCAAACATTCAGATCTTTATAATAATGGCTAATACCCGAAGGTATTAGCCTTCAAACGTCATAATAAATACAAAAGCAATTATTTAGCCAAGGTAAACTAACCGAGTTAACGAATGATACCAAAAACTGAACGATTACTAAAGTATATGGAATTACACGTTGCCTTTTATGGAATTGATAACGTTGCTCGACCTCTTCTGCTTTTTTTCTCCTCTGAAAATTGACTTTTATGGTTTAGGTATTGAGAATATGATTTAGCACACTTAAAACTCGTTTTTGAGTTTTCTATTTATAAGGTCTGGAAGTCGGTTCGATACGGCGTATCCAAATATTGGATACGGTGTATTGGGATTTCTTGGAGTAGGGACCACGCTTGATATCTTCCAGAATATTCACATACTATTTCTTGAATACAGCGTATTGAGTCTCTCTGGATACGGCGTATTGAGCTTTATCCATCTGTGGTCTTTGGTAAGTGCAGGCACGGATACGCCGTATCTTCCTTGATGGATACGACGTATTGGTCTTCAGAATAGTAATCTTCAAAATATCTTCATTTAAGCTCCAGAATGCGCGCATTTTGCTAACTTTCACCAATTACTCCATAATTACTGCAATTCTCAAATATAAACGATTAAGTAACAATTCTTTGCAATAACTATACAAAATAGGATAATAACATGGGATAAATGATGCTATAAAATAGACGTTATTTGATGTCATCACTAATATATAACAACGTTGTAATTGTTTATCTTGATATAGTAATTAATCTCCATGAAACAGTTTCTTGGGTCATTGAAGTATCTAAATCTGAGTTATAGCAAGCTTGTTACAATCGGTGGCTTTGAGGGGCTACCTGCACTTGAGAGGTTGATACTTACAAGATGTGAAAGTTTGACTCATGTGTGTGAATCAATTTGTGAATGTGATAGCCTTGTTTCTCTAGATTTGAGCTATTGCAGTAAGCTTAAAAATATTCGAATCATCATTGAAAAGTTAAAAAATGATAAAGTTCTAAGATTAGACGGTTGCGAAGCTTGCCTATTTGATAACGAGAGGAAGCGTATGAAGTTGTTGGATGACGTTAGCAAAAAATTGCAGCCGCTTTTCTCTTCCATCACAAGATTAGTACCGATCAATAGCCAAAAATGGGTCTCACTTTCTTTGCCATCTTCACTAGTAACCTTGTTTCTAACAAACAATAATTTATCTAGTGAATCCTTTCCATTGGATTTCAGTAGCATGTCAATGTTGAAGAGCTTATTTCTAGACAGTAATCCAATTGATTCCATACCTGATTGTCTAAAAAGCCTTAGTAGGCTTGAGGTACTCAGTGTTGGAGGATGTTCAATGTTGAAGTCAATTTTATGCCCTTCGAGTACAATCAAATGTTTGTATGCTGATGAATGTGATTTACTTGAGAAAATAACACTCCATCAAGATATGTCATTGTTGGAATATAACAATCAAGTTAACCAATTTAACTCTAACGAGTACGCAGCGGATAGATCGAGTCTAGCATATACAATTAACATACATTATACACATAAGGAATGTAAAAGAGTAAATAGGAATTACCTTTGTAGACACCAGCAATAAATAAGAACCGAGAATAAGAAATGATGTGACTAATATGGCCACCTCTATTGAGTGCTCACACAACACGTAAACAATACGTCCGAATGCTGAGTCGTGCTTCACGTATACCAAAACCCAAGTGTATAGTTAACATGGATCATTACCAAAAATAAGCCAAAAAATAGTTCTGTCCGAGATCCTTTGTCACCCGAGAACCAAAACCTTTTGTTGTCCGATATCGGACAACACTGTGTTCGATCTGTTTTGATGCTTTGTCTGAGAACGACCAGGAAAGAACCAAAACGAGTTTCAACCCTTGTCACGCCAGTATCTACAGGTAACATGTATTTATTTCATTATTTGTATTTAGTTCCAACAATAAATTGATATACTTCAATGCTTCTTAACCAATACCACCTGATTCTATGCACATACATGAATGGGATATGTACGTATCTTCGATCTACACTGGTAAAAAAAGGGAACGATGGTAATTGTTGATCACCAGCAGCCTGTGACACCATTTGGTTGCAGGTATTGTATCTCAGACCTTGCAAATCGACTATGCTTCATACAAACACATAACTTTATGTTTTTTGTCCAGGTTCTCCGCCTTTCTGCTGCAACCCAAGACTATCGCTTTTCAACAACTCTTAATTTTATGTGGGATTTTCATCAATAAGCTCATGAACCAATCATCTGAATCAACGGAGCGACTTTTATAGCTTTCGATTTATGCTTTTGGAAGCAATCACACAACAATAGTACACTCTTACCAGATTGTTTCACGAATCAGGTTCTTGGCAGAAGAGTACCAATTTGCCATTGATGCGAAAAGTCATAAATGCATTGTAAGTTTTTCGTTTGAATAATGCAGTAACATATTAACCCCCGCCGCAACGCGCGGGTGATTTTCCAACTCGTTTTTGATATTTACACATGGCCGGATTATTAGTCTAATGAATTATTTATCGTTCAAGGTTTTTTTTAATGTATGAATAAAAGTTTTTAATTTAGTTTACGTTTTTATTAATTTCGTACATTTACGTTTTTAGTTTATGAATGAAAGTAATTAAATAAATAAATAAAATGGGACTTGTTATTAAGGGTGAAAGGTGAGTGGAAAAGTTGGAGAGACAAAGCTGATGTGGCGCTGGCGTGTCATATGAGTGTGTCACCACCACTCCATCTAGCTTAACGGAACTGTCCTTTGCACATTAATTTATGATGCTTTTTTTTCTCTATACAAGGGGTGTTGATCGGTTCGGTTAACTCGCTTCAGTTAGTTCGGTTTTTTTTTTGTCAACTCGAAAACCGAATCGAACCGAACTAGAATTCAACCGAACCGGACCGAAAACCAAATTTGAATTCGGTTCGGTTCTCGGGTTGACCCGAATAACCCGAATTTCACTATTTATTTTTAAAAAAGTTAATAATTACATAGATATTTAGCAAAAAAATAATTATTTCAAATATAAAAAAGTGTTTTTTTATATTATGATACAATTTTATGGTGTATATACATATATATATATATATATATATATATATAAATAAATACATAATATATATAAAAATATAAAAAAATAATATATAAATATAAAATATATGTATACACACACTATGTGGCTAAGCCATCCCGATGCGGGCAAGAAAAAAAACCCCCCCCCCCCCCGTTATTGTAATTATCGTATATATAGTTTAATTAATTTGCTAAAATGGTTTTTAAAATTATATATTATTCAAAGATTTTCTAAAGCATAGTAAGCAATGTTTGTTGAAATTTGTTTGTGTTTATATAATTACTTAGTATATTTTATGGTTTTTAAGTAACTTATAATACTCCGTAAATAGCCTTAATTACTCTAGACCATAAAGAATCATTTTGGTTTTTTATTTGTTTTAATATTTTTTTGAGTGATTATTTATTTGTAGAAACATTTTTTAACCTTTTTTATTTTGTAATTTTTATTTTGTTATAAAGTTTTGTAGATAGAATGTTTTTTTGTTGTATTATTAATTTTTTTTTTAAATTAGCCATTGTTTTTTTTTCAAAATGGAAACTTCGTAATGAATTACTTTCGGTCCACTTTACTTTGTCAGATGAAATTCTTAAAGTTTGGGTTTACATTCGTTATTTCATATAATAGAAGTGCATAGTTGAATTGTCCATAATTAAATAGTTAGTTGGTCATTTCAGAATGATGTTATCATACTTGGTGGTTAGTGTTTGAAGTTTGGCTGCTATGGTTCACGTGATCGAGTATTTAGTTTTTTAATAAGGTCATACTTATGCTGATAACTTTGATGATTTAAAGGATGTTAAGGTATGAATATCCAGACTTATAATCATTCTTTAATTCTGAAAATACCAAAAAGAAAATATTAGAAAATCATAACAACCCAGGATTATCTTAGCATACAAACTACAAAAGGCTCAGATTGATCAACTACGTACTCCTTTAGCCAACTTGTCAGCCACAACGGTGAACTCCCTCCTGACATGTACAAATGGAGCGACTCAGTCTAGAGGATAAAGGCCTATTGTTGTGATTCAAAACCCATGATATTGCATTTGCAAAATCACTCAATTATTGTCCCAACCAAACTTAGCTCAGAGTTTTTGTTGATCAAAAGACATGTTGTTCCAATTGTTGTGTCCCTTGCCATGTTTGAATTCATCGTACTTACAGTGGTCGAGATATAGCTACAACAATTCTTGCAGAAATTCAAAGTAAACCCCCCACAACATTTTGGCACAGTTTCCCCCTAACCGATCCATTTACATAGAATTTTAAGAGACCGTTAACCAAAGGACATCGTGTCTAGAGCTTGATCGAGAATCAATACGATTTGTATCCATCAAAACCTGCAAGTACAAAAGAAGTGTGTTAAGATTATTTTATAACACAATTTTTACATGATTGAGTTGACATTGACTACATCTGATATTCTAGTTACAATTCCGGCTACAATTGCAAAAACATACCTTGATTTTGTTTGATGCCTCAAATCCATCCAGTTGATTAAGAAGCTCCATCATAGTTCGTTGGACTTCGATGTCGCCATTCTAGCAGATCCAATACTATCGATTTCATTGCTTATACCTTGTGTAGGAAGGCAATCAACTCCACAACTATGCGTAGGGAGCCACCAGAACCTTAACTGATAGCATAATTTAATAGCTGCCCTCATGACTGTGGACTGCTAGGACGTAGAAGGATATTTTTATTAACATAGTTGATCAGTCGGAGTTCAATATATGTTCACTTTATCTCATGATGTCGGCCACTTGAATAATTCCAGATTTACAAAATCTAGGTTGAACTTTCCTAGAATATGACTTATCAGATTCTTAAGATTCAACTTCAAAAGATATCTATGGTAGTCATTCCTTGTGCTCATGTTCCTCAGCATCGACGTATAAACACAATCGATCTGTGGGACGGTGTGTCCTTGTGGACCTACGAATGGGATTGATATCACTTTGAGGTTCATCAATTTCTTGATCATCCTCTTCATGATTTAAGCTAGTGTCTAAAAAAGGATGCGTATCTTCTTGAATAATTTCAAAATCTTCTAGACTCCCACTTGCTTCTTGAGCTATAAGACTATTCTCAAGGAATTCAACATTCCGAGCAACAAAGACTTTGTTCTCAGGTGGGTAGTAGAAAGAATATCCTATTGTTTCCTTTGGGTATCCTACAAAGATACACTTAATAGATCTGTTCTAGTTTGTTAAGTTTGGTAAGTGTATCACGCTTAACAAGTGCCTCACAACCCCAGACTTTTAAGTAAGATAGCTTAGGGGCTTGCCCATGCCATACTTCATATGGTTTCTTATCAACCTTCTTAGTTGGAACCATGTTGATAATGCGTGCAGCAGACTTAAGGGCATAATCCCAAAAGGACTTTGGAAGAGTAGTTTGACTCATCATGGAGCGAACCATGTCTAGCAGTGTTCTATTTCTCCTCTTAGACACGCCATTGTGTTGTGGCGTATAAGGAGGAGTTCGATGGGAAATAATCCCATGCTCCTTTAGATGATTCCCAGAAAACTATTGACGTCATATATTCACCTCGTAACGATCAACGAACGTAGTGGACTTTAGGTCTTACTGAGTAGGTTTTCCTCCTATCCGTTTGAAATACTTTAAAAGTTTCTAACACTTCATGTTTGTATGTTTAAGCAAGTTAAACATAACCATAACGACTAAAGTCGTCGGTAAAAGTGACAAAGTAGTAAGCTCTTTGTCTTGACATAATCTTAAATGGATGATAATATATAAGTAATTCCCGTAGGATAAAATAATCACTTGAGGACAAGTGATAATCTAATTTTCCGAGTGTCATATCCCAACGAGAGATGTGAATTTTATAGAATTACGTAAATCTTAACGTTTTGATGTCTGTGATTAAGATCTTATTATAGTTTTGTTTTGAAATTTTAATAATAATAATAAAAATAACAAGCTAAATTAATGCAAAGAAATGACTAAAACGATATTGCTTGTCAATGATGCGAAAAGATCATTAAGTGTGAAAGAAAGAGATAATAAAGAATTAGTACCCGTTAAAAAAACTGTTTTCTCACAACGTTGGTTGTTATTGAAAACGATCCTTTATTTTGTTACAACTTACTTTAAATGATGACGGGTTAATACCCGTAAAAATAATATTTTCTGACAACGTTGGTTGTTATTGAAAACACTATCTTATATAAATATTAATTACTAGATTTGATGTTTGACTATTTCTCCGGCTTTTGCCCTTCGAAACAACCAAATAAGAAATCTAAATAATCCGAAGATTATTAATCAACAAATCTCTTTTTAATCCACACTTAAGTCACTAATCACAAACACTTGAAAAGCATATATAAATCTACCAGCTAAACATGGCAATAAACGAACAAGCAATAAAAGACATTTTAAGCAAATCTACACTATAACTAATTAGAATTGAAAATAGAAAGCAATTAGAACCCGAATGACGAAACCGATATGAATGTAACCACCCGATTATATAAACTACATTAAATACCAAGTTTATTTCTTATTTAGACTTTATTTACTTAATAGATGATAAAGTTTTTAAACTTTATTCTCTAATAAGCTAGTAAAATCTAACTAAGCTCTAAACTAGGAAAATAAAGTAGCTTATACAATTCGTAAGCTCCACGCCTCGTGAGAAGTACCATTTTCATCAAACAAGACAACAAAAGGGTTAAGACATAATAAGCAAAGTTAAGTCAAACCGAGACATAACCTTCTAAATCGACTCTATTATATCGAAACCTAAACAAGTAAATAAGCAATTCTAAACTTAAATCAAATACTCTAAGGGCAAATAAGCTAAACTTATTCAAACCAAAATAAGTCGATGATGTTTTAAACATATCGAACCCAAGAATAAGAAGCCAATAAGTTAACCAAACAATACTAAATATTTTGAAACGAAACCCGAACTAATAAACAATCACTTAGGCCTAATAAGCTAATAATTGATTTAAAACTAACCAATACCAAACTACCTGCTAGAGACGAAACAGAAACACTAATAGCAATACTCGAACCATAAGCTACATTCTAACAAAAGCAATACTCGAACCGAATTAAGCTGAAACCGGAATAAGCTTACTACCGAACCAAATAGGCATAATCTTGAAACGAAACAGAATCATTAGCCGAATACCCGATGAGAACCAAATCTGCTCTAAACCACAAAATAAACCGCTCGATGAACAGTAAAGAATAAGCAATAGACAATAAGCTCGAAGCCTGGGTAATCTTTCTAAACAATCGAAACCTTAACAACAACAATTATGAAACATACTATCATAAATCAAAGCAGTGCATCCAAAATTAAATCCAACCATACATCTAATCGAAATGAAAGATACAATAAAGAAGAAACATACCCTAATCCTAAACTATATTACTTCTATTCTACGAATATATAAAAAAACGGAAAAGAAAGAAAGAAAAAAATGATAAGATATATGATGCCCTGTCACGTAATCTGCTCCTTCCTTTATTCATTTCATCGTGCGTCAAGTATAAGCAGAATAGACCTCGGCTTTTCTTTTCTTTCTTGGACTTGAGATTCCTGGGCCTAGTATCATTTCCATCTTGGGCTGAGTTAATGGTTCGAAATTTGCTCTTCCATTTGTTAGGCCCAAATATTTAAAAGTGCTGCTAGGCTCGTGGGTTGTATTGATCTTTAAATTCAGGTGGGTTGTAGCAGTTAGACTTTGCATTTGATAATTATGGGTCGGTCCGACCCACATAAATGGTGTCGGGCCGGCCCAATAAGACATGTAGGCACCGTTGGACTCGAAATCTCGTGCTCTTTCCATTAAAATGCTTTGGGAATTTTCACGACTTCGTCTTGATCTTGAATAATAAGTAGACGTCTTCAAATCTTAACCGAAAGTCACTGTTTTTGCTTTATTTTCAATCCCTTGTACATGCAAGACATAAAACCAAAACCAAACATGAATTGCAACAATATTTGTCATATTTCATGTTGTTTTAGTCTAATTAATAGTTGATTTTTTTGGATATAAATGATGAATGATTAGCATACAATCAAATTCTCCACACTTAAACCATTGCGGTCACATACGCAATTTTATAAAACACGCCCGTAAATAAATAATTTTAACCCCCTTAACTCATAACCCTCTCACATCAAACAAGAACAGAAAATGTCCGTTAAGAAGGTTCAAAAATTATTCATTTCGAAAGCGTCCCCGTTTTAACCACTTATTCATTAATAGATAAAAAAACTAAGATATAATTAATTTAAAAGGCTTTAAGAACGGGAGTTCGTCATCCTTGATTTTCACAATCCCCAAAACAAGCTTAAAACGAAATCACAACTCAATATAAGATTAGATGCTAACACTACTCATAAACGCTAATTGTGTAAGTATAAACTTAACTTTTTGCTCCCATTATTCCTAAATCCTCTAAGGGTTTTTTATTAAAATGATATAATGTGAAACGAGATCACTTATTTAAATAAATTATGGCCTTAGGTAACCGGTTTAAACCACAATTAGTTTGAAATCATTTCCTAAAAGAGACGATATGGTGAGAATAGGGTCTACATTAAGGTTCAAATTTCGCATAATTTAGGGGTTATCCTTTTTATTTTATCCGAAACAGCTCAACTACGAGTCCAAAGAAGGAGGCTTTATAGATAACTCCGGAGTCGAAATTTGGCTTTATTATTATTATTATTGCAATATTATTAGTCCTCGGTCCTTTAAACATCTGACACATCGGGCGTCCTAACCGACAGATCCAGTAGTCTTATTTCAACTTTGGGTATTCCTCGACCTTTTTGAAGACTGACACATCGAGGCCGTCGTAACGCAGAGCCGGTAAACATTTTATTAGTCTCCAAGATTTCTTGCCTATATGAAAAGACTTGAAAAAAGACTCGACGTCCTAACGACAAGACTAAGTAATCTGACAAGGAATCAATTATTATTATTATTCTTACTATTATTATTACATATATTTTACCAAATTATCAAGTCAATGGTCTTTTAAACTACCTAGACAACGGGAGCGAGCCGTCAGGAATCGGTAGCCTATTTCCCCACAACACTGACAAACCATCGATGTGTACCTTACTTTCACTAGAAGGAATCTCTACGAAGGGATCAAAACTAAGAATCGCAAAAACTAAATCAACTTTATTTATTAAAAATTATTATTTTTATAGTTTTTAAGCTGATGGGAGCAAAAAGCCACAATTAACCTCTATGAGCTCTAAAGAAGAATCCAACTACTCCAATCCAACGCTTGGAAGGATAGCATCTAACTTATATTCAACTCTATCATTTTTCGTTCTTTGCAAAATTTAAAAGTCTTGCAAACGCTTAGTCTAAAAAGTTAAGGGGAAAGCTAGAGTGAAACATTCGGTCAAGTCAAAAATATACCTAGTTCCACGGGCCTACTCATTACTAACATTTTTATATTTTTCTATTTTATTATCATCATCATTTCAATTTTTTTATTTTTTTTAATGATTAACATAAAGCAAATATTGGGTTAAAACGGGGTTGCGAGGGACACAGCAAGGCACAGGTAAGATCATATTTCGGCAGAAATCCCCCCACAACTTTAGAACCGAACATTGGACCTTCATTTCAAAAAAATGGTCGGGTTAAACCCACACTTAAGAAACGAAAAAGGCAATGCTAGAAATAACCAATGTGAAAGAGGAAAATAAATATAGTATATATATATATATATATATATATATATATATATATATATATATATATATATATATATATATATATATAATAAAATAAACATACTATATATTATATATTATATGTGATATATATATATATATATATATGTATATGATCAGGATTAAGGATTTCAATAATATTATGAAGAAGATCGGAGACCGAGAGATTGGAGGATTGAAAACAATCATGGAGGTCTTCACGATATGAGGGAATCCTACAAGCAAAAACGAGCACCCACAAAACGCAACAAGGAAAGAAGCACTCCTCCACACTAAATATTAATACTACTAACTATACTAATAAATATTATACTACTAATAAAATAGAAAGAGAAAGAGAACACGGGTTGCCTCCCGAGAAGCGCCTGTTTTTGTTCGAGTCTCTAGCTTGACTCTAGTGTTATTTCATTTTAGGTCCATGGTCAAATCCATCACCTGATGTGAGGTGAGGATGGTAATAGCAATACATCACCTCTGTAGGTGAGTATGCAGCAGGACGGGGTAATGGCATATGATAAAAACCAAAAGAATGGGTTTCCATCATCCTCGTCTTCCCACCCGACTGTGTCAGGGAGAAGAATGGATCAAATCTTTCCAATTCCCTTAAGCAAATCTGCTTAGGATCTGGAAGTGGTAGAGCTAGTTAGGAGGACTCTGTAGGTAACAATGATAGAGATACATCGGAAGATGTATCTTCATTAAGCAATTGTCCAAAATAAAGAATGTCACCCTCTAAGTCGTGATACCTATCATCAATTTCAGTAGGAATTGAATCGTCTAGGCCGAACTCAGCGATGAGCTCCTCAAAAAGGTTACTAGTCTCAGATGATCTAGACATCGAATCAAAATTACCTAAAGGTTCATCAAACACTCTTGGGATTGGGACAGGGTCATCGGCTAGTAAACGTTCTAGTTATTCTATGTCCCTACTAGGATTGAAGTCAATTTCCCTGTCCCCTATTGAGAGGGTGTCTAAATGCTCTCCTAAAAGTAAGTCGATATCTACAGTAGCATCACCCAAAACATCAGTACACGGTAAGGGTGGTGTGACTAGCAAAGTGAACTCATCAATAACTGGAGTCAACTCAGGGAGGTCTAGACTACTAATGTCCTCAAACTCCTCATCAAAAAGTGGATTGTCATAACATAAGGTATAATCATTATTAAAATCGAAGAGATGGTTTGAGAAAGTCACATCATAAGATCTAGGTTTTGAATCATCACCTAAAGGCTCATCAGACATTCCTTTGGTTAAACTCAGATTTTTGATTAAATGATTAAAAAGTTGCTTAACCAAATGCCTAGGCAAGCGAGCTACATCCGCGTTCTCCATCAAGAAGTCGACTACATATTCTCCTAGAGGCGAATTGATATCAAAATCTTCTTCCCTAACATCAGTGGTGGGCAAAGGTGTATTAACAGGCATATCACACTCTAAATCATCACAAATCGATGTCACCTCTGACTCCCTTGGGATTAGAACAAGATCATCAACACTAGACTTTATGAATTCGTCATTTTCCTTTTTGGGAGTAGTGCTAATAACCTCGTCCCCCATTAAGAGGGTATCGGAAGGTTCCTTAGTGAGTGAATCGATCTTATTATTTCCCTCGCCACTCCCCTTAAGATCATATAAGTCAACGGGAGGATCTTGATTTGAATTTCTAAGCCTCAGCATCTCCTGAAGACGGTTTATTTCATTTCGAAAATTCATGTTGAATTGTTCTTGAATTTTATTGAATTCGGTCATTTGTGTAATCATTTCTCTTCGATTTAACTCACTTAGGGGGAGTGGTTGAGGGGTGTGAACTGTAAAGGTTGGTCAAAATAAGGAAAGGCGTAATTGTTACAAGGATTAGGCTGATAGACAAGCGGGTTACTAGTTTGACAATCAGAACTATAATGCGGACCTCCACATACCTTACAACAGTCGAACTGTTGTGGCTGACTCGGAGAATAATATAGAGGTTGGTCATTACTTAAATTTGATTGTTACACGGGTCCTGCTCATAGACAAAAAGAGGCCATTTTGACAATCAAATCCATAGTGGCCATCTTCCACACAACCACACGCAGTATTCTCGATGGTGCTAGTGAAGGTGGTTGACGAAGTTGGGTGTTTCAATTATAAAGATAAGGATTTGGGTCATAGACAAACTCATTTCCGGATCCTACACTGCTACAGCCCGGACAGTTTCCACCGTTAAATGGACCTCCACACCACGAGCAACCAAAATGGTTATACGAAGACATGACGAAGAATTAAACGGATAAGAGGATAAAGAATATACGAATTAAATGAAATAAGAGGATAAAGGAGAATATTTTTTAGATTTTGTATAAAGATAATAAAAATAAAAAAAATATTTTTGGTATTTTTAATATTTATAAAAGAAAAATAGAAAATAAAAATAAAAAATAAAATATTTTTGGTTTTTTATAATTTTTATAAATACGAAAATAAACTTTCCGAAGAAAGGATCTTCAAGGCACTAACTCGAAACACAACGACAAAATCGTACAATCCTCCCCGGCAACGGCGCCATTTTGATAAACGCCAAACGCGTGTCATAGTAATATATAAGTAATTCTCGTAGGATAAAATAATCACTTGAGGACAAGTGATAATTTAATCTTCCGAGTGTCGTATCCCAACGAGAATTGAATTTGAGATTTACGTAAATGTTTGCCATTTGATGCTTGATTATCTTTTGTTTGGTTTTGATATTTATAATAATAAAATAATAACAAGCTAAATTAATGCTAAGAAATGACTAAAACGGATATGTTTGTCAAGTGAGGCGAAAAGATCATTAAGTGTGAAGGAAAGAGATAATAAAGAATTAGTACCCGTTTAAAAAAACTGTTTTCTCACAACGTTGGTTGTTATTGAAAACGATCCTTTATTTTGTTACAAATTACTTTAAATGATGACGAATTAATACCCGTAAAAATAATATTTTCTCACAACGTTGGTTGTTATTGAAAACACAATCTTATATAAATATTAATTACCAGATTTGATGTTTGACTATTTCTCCGGCTTTTGCCCTTCGAAACAACCAAATAAGAAATCTAAATAATCTGAATATTATTAATCAACAAATCTCTTTTTAATCCATACTTAAGTCACTAATCATAAACACTTGACAAGCATATATAAATCTACTCGCTAAACATGGCAATAAACGAACAAGCAATAAAAGACATTTTAAGCAAATCTACACTATAACTAATTAGAATTGAAAAGAGAAAGGAATTAGAACCCAATGACGAAACCGATATGAATGTGACTGACAATCTTTAAACTCACCCTTTAATATATATAAATAATAAATATATATATATAAAATAAGGATAGTCAAAAATCTCAATTGTAGTAAACCGGAAGTATGATTCCCGGGTCGTTATCCCCAACGAGGAATGCAATTGAAAGTCGAGAGTCGTTTTGATAATCGATGCTTGAATGGAACAAGATTATGATTGGATTTCTAAAGCTACGGGAAAATTAAGGTAAACACTTAAAAACAATTAAGGGAAAAACAAATTTTACTAAAAACGCAAACCGGGAATCCTAAAACGTGACCTAAAAACCCTAAATTATCAAAATTAAATCCTAAAATAATCTTTTTGAATTTTTTAAATCTTAATTGACTAAAATGCTAGAACAAATAAAACTAGACCAAAAACGAAAGTGACAAGGGCTTAAAAACTCTAAAAACGTGAACGGGATTCAATCCCGTTCTTTAAAAAACCAAATTTTGCAATTTTAACCCTACGAAAGCAAATCTAATTTTCCTAGGTTCTAAATGTTAAAAGAAATTTTTCTAAAAAAAGAATTATATTTTTTTGACTTTTTTATAAATCACGAATAAGCACTGAAATAAGCTAAGAAAGTAATCATATTAAGCTAGACTATACTAAGCTATAAAATGGCTAACTGTTTGCCATTTTAAGAACTAATAAGCAAATGAAAACTTAAAATAAGCTAAAACAGATAAAAGGGCATATCTAAAAAGTACTTAGGAACAAAAATAAGCAACTACAATAAGCTAGAATGTCAATTTAATCAAAAGCTATAAAACTTAAAAATTCTAAGCTAAAAGGCAACTAAGCTAAAATAAGCTCTAAACTGAAAGAAATAAGCTAAATTAGGTTTAAACTAACCTAATAAGCTAAACTAAACCTAGAATAAGCAAAAGCAATAAGCTAATAAGCCTAAATAAACAAATAGCTTTTTGGCCAAAACTGATAAGCAAAAAGGCCAAAAGAGACTTTTCTAGCTTAAAAATAAGCTAGCAAAAGGATCCTTATAGCTTAGTGGCTTATACCACTAAGAAGAATGGCCAAAAAACTACAATAAGCAACAATGAAAAATCAGTTTGAAATTCAAATAAGCACTTAAAAAGCTTCATGAAAAAGGCATCTCACACAGATTTAACACTTACACAAATTTTTACAAACTTTTGCAATCTTAATAAATCGCCACTTTTGAGCTTAAAAATAAGCAAACAAACAGATCCTTATGACTATATAACCTACAAACAGATTAAATTCAGACCTCAAAGAACAAGAATCAACAATCAAAAAGCATTTTGAAATTCAGGATAAGCCACAATAAGCAATTGAAAAAGCAATTTCTTAAATTTTTTAAACACTTAGCACTTTTGACAGTTTTGGCAAAAACACAAAAATGACAATGCAGGCTATAGAGCTTTGTTTCTAACCTGTTTTTAACACTTGCACAAACTCAAAAACATCACAAAACAACAAGATTCAAAGTCCTAATCAAATAAGCAGAT
The DNA here is from genome assembly GCA_026074375.1 of Tanacetum coccineum. Classification (NCBI taxonomy): domain Eukaryota; kingdom Viridiplantae; phylum Streptophyta; class Magnoliopsida; order Asterales; family Asteraceae; genus Tanacetum; species Tanacetum coccineum. Next base: position 33,576 of record BQNB010064805.1, read on the forward strand.
AAAATAAGCTTAAAGCTAACAGTTTCAAACAACAAACTCTTAAAACCTTAAAAATGAGATTTACTACTTAAAAACTTAAACAAACTGATTTTTTGGACTAATTTAAGCTAATCAAAGTTGACTCAAAAGCACAAAGCAGGTTTTGACCCATTTTCACCCATTTTGTCTACTGTCCCAAACACCCTTTTAAGTTTTCTAAGTCCTTTTAAAAGCTGGTTTTCAAAGATATAAGCAAAGTTATTATAAAACAGATAACAAACTAGCAATATTGAACATAAATAAGCACAATCCAATCAAAAATAAGCACTACAATAAGCAGATAATCAATAAGCAGTTTTAAGGCAATAAAGACAGTTTTGCATAAAAACTTAAATAAAAGACATATAAGCATTGAACAAAGACAATAAGCATAAAACTAACATAGGCAAGCATAAATAAGCAAATAAAAACAGAAAATAAGCAAGAATAAGCAGTTGAATAGTAAATAAGCTAAAAATCTAAAAGTGAAACTTACAAGAGTCCAAGCTTTTTCTTATGAATTTCAAGACCCAAAACAACTTATCACAATCCTATAGCTTATCCACATAAGCACTAACCCATGGCCATCCAAAATACACCATGCTCCATGAAATCTTCTTTATATTTTTTGGTATTTTTTTAGATTTTTATGATTAAAACAATAAATAAAAGTGATAAAACAGTAATGTAAGGTTTGATTCAAGAAACAAAAAGCTTAGTGAAGCTTTTAGGTGAGATCCATAAGCTGTTTCATAGCTTTTCAAAGCTTAACAGGTTATATAAAATGATCAAACACAGAAACTTAAAACACAAACCTCAAAATTTCATTAAAAAACTTAAACTTTTACAAAGGAAAGGAAATACAAAATGCTTTAAAACTTAAATAAAAATTACATTAAAAGAGACTAAAAACTTAAAAAAATCTCTTCTCACTAAAAGGGTTAAGCCCTCTATTTATAGGCCGGATAGAAGGACCTAGACCCTTGGCTTGGTTTTCTTGTGTGAGAGGAAAAGTAGCTTCAATCTTGGCCTTCTATTCTCACTTGTGCTTCTTTAAATCCATCACAACCCTTGATTGTGTCCACGCAATCATTCCCCAATGATTGCCTTGGATTGCCAACGTGTCAAAGCCTAAAACGTCATCCCTTGCATTCCTTTTAGCTTCTAGAATGTGGGTGTAAGTGGGTTTAACCTCGGGGTAGGTGTAATAGTAAAAATGGAGGTGGGGCGGGAAATTTGGGACGATGTACAGTGTTTTGGTTGCAGGGGATGAGTTTAGGGTTATGGCAATTTTACCCCCTGAAGGTTTATAAGTATGTTGCAAAGACAGTCCTTGTTTCTTTCATATTTGGCCCTTGAAGTGTGGGATGATTTTGCACTGTTAGTCCTTAAAGGACTAACGGGGGTGTTATAAAGGGTAAGGGATAACGGGATTGTTAACAGGGATGTTATAAAGGTTGATGTTGGGCTAGTGTTGGGCAGAGTATGGAAAATAAAGGGTTTTGGGCTTTTATTAAAGTTTAAAGTGTATAAAGTATAAGTGGGTTGTCCTAGGCCTACTAGGTGGGTATGGGTG
>BQNB010064806.1:3596-35169 GCA_026074375.1 Tanacetum coccineum
GTTAAAGAAACTCGTTGAGAAATGCTGTAACACCCCAAAATTGGGTCGCAGCGGAATATGGGTGGGGATGGTACTTCATAGATCAATAGCATAAGATATATATAAGAACGACCATTTAAAAGTCATTTAAAACTGATACATTGGATTTAACAAATTGTTGTTACACATGTCTGAAACTTTACTTGTTTATTGTTCAAAATTATCAAAATATTACATTTTCATATTTTAAGTCCTCTGGTGAACAGTACTTTTTACTGTCCATATACTTTTATAAAATTAATCGTCGTAAACTCGTAAATGTCGTATCTTATTCGTTTTAACTCCGTTTTTAGTGATTCTTTCGAGCACGTCTTCGTAATTAAAAGTTTTATCTAATTAATGTATTTTTCAAAATGTATCTAAGATTAATAGTGATTTTTACTGTTCATAGTTTATAAAATTATTTTTATAAACTTTAATTATCGTAAATACGAAAAAATCCATAACTCCTTCGTTATTGATCAAAAAATTATGATTCTTAATGTTATGGAATCCTAAAAATATGTACTATCTGAGAAAAATATCCATTTGTATATATCAGAAGTTAAAAGTAAATGGTTTTTATAAAATTTCTTTTATAAAACACTTTTTATAACTAAATCTTGTAAATTACGTATCTCCTTCGTTATAAATTGGTTTTTTGAGTTTATTACATTTTGGAATCCTCATGAGATTTAGTATTTTATAAAAATCTAAAATAAATACCTTATATTTCGAATTTAATCAGACCACTTTGATGTTTTTGCTAAAAACATGTTTAAGCTTGATTTTGTAACTTTTTAGTTTAGTACACTTGTTACAAGTCCATTACAACACTTAACTCCACATATCATACATAATTAGGGTCCTTAGTCCATCATTTGTCCAAATATTATCCAAGAATCACAAGATCCATAAGTCTACATATTTGTTTGTTCATGAACTTTTATAACTACACTTTTTAGGTAACTTGTTTATATAAGCTTTTATACATAAATCACACTTATATAATGTACATAATTCCATTCTCACATGTTCCTACCAACAATATAGCACATGACAAAGTATATAATACCATGATCATAAGTAAAAATTCCATTTTACATGTAAATAAGTTCATTAGATGGTGATTAACTACATAGACATAATATACATATGAAATCATAAATGTAAAGAGATTAAGGTTTGTAGGTAACCTTAGTATGATGTAGGATGATGAACAATATGATCTAAATCCTTGTTTAGCAAACAAACTCTAGCTTCCAATACAAAAGAAAACCCTAATTTCAACAAAACCCTAATCTTGAACATTCTTGCTTTAACACTTATAAACCCCAAACCAAACCTTCTAAACACCTTAGGATATCTTAGATATATTGTAGGATTACTTGTAAATGTTTTAAATGAATTTGTGTGAATTGTTTATGTATTTTGAAGATGTGCCGTGGGTTTTAGCATAAGAAAGAGAGAAGCGAGTGTTGTTTTCTTGTAAAGTATGAAGTGTATGTGTTTCTCTTCCAGTTGTTACCTTTATATATTATTAGGACTAGTCAAAGACACAAGGAGGGTTTCTAGGAAAGTCTTGGTCCATTTCACTATGATACTAGACAAAGTACACACAAGAGAGAGTTTTGACTAGTAAATCTTTTGAATATTCTTATCCCCATACCGGCCACATATACAAAAATAATAATGAAGTTTTGTAATTATTGAGGTAGTTTTTTGGTGTACAATGTGGGTAAGTGTTAAAGCTAGAACAATTTTTGGTGGTTCCTGGAATGCCTAAACGTATTTTTATCGGTGAAACGTAAACACTTTACCGTAAACCAAAAAAAAAAAAATGTTAAAAGTAAATAATTATCCTCTAAATAAATATCTAACTACTTGCCTTGATGTAAAACATTTAATTGTTTTGATGCCCTTTTACATTGAACGATATTTTTTCGCTGACACGGCAATTTAACTAAACTAATTCAATTTAAAATCAAACAGCGTACAATACTAAAATAAATATTGATTCATTGACAGTCGAAATGACCCTAAAACACAGGGTGTTTATATGTCTTCCCATCATTAAAATGAGCCTTGTCCACAAGTCTTTAGACGCGGCATTTGACAAACGATGTTAGTCGTTGTGAAGAGAGTAGGCTACTTCTTCCGGAATTGGTCATCAATGTTCCCATGTAAACTCAGTACCTCTCCTGGAGTCCTATCGAACCTTGAAAATTGGAATGCAGTCTTCGTTCAAAAACGTTTAACATCATCGATCCATGAATTTGACTGTCCCTCGACAATATGTAAGCATGTCCATCAAGTTGTAGTCCAGCCAACGTAACGCAAATGTTTCGTCAAACAACCACTTCTTTCAAGTTGGGGATACATGAAACTATTTGAACCCTGCTTAGTACATGAGGAGCTCAAAGCTTGTAACAACGGAGTCCAACCTTTTTCTAACACTTTGAAAGGTCCAACATATCTGGGGTTCAGCTTCCCCCATTTGCCAAAATGTACTACTCCTTTCCAAGGCGAAACCTTGAGCATAACTCTATCCCAACTGAAATCTATCGGCTTTAGTGCTTTAACCGGCGTTAACTCTTTGTCACAGAGCGGCTTGAAATCTTGCTTGAATCAGAAATGATGTTCGTCCAGATCGTCTCTGAACTATTTCTGAACTCGCGAGTTGCATCTTCTCCAAAAAAAAAAACCAAAAGAAACGCTCAAAAAAAAAAAATCCAAGCTCGTCCCAACAATACAGGTAAAAACGACACTTTTGACCGTAAAGTGCTTCAAACGGTGCAGCCTTAATGCTAGCGTGATAACTATTGTTATATGAAAACTTGACTAATGGCAAATGGTTAACCCAACCCTTTCCAAAGTCGATCACACAAGCACATAACATATCCTCGAGAGTCTGAATAGTCGTCTCGCTTTGTTCGTCAGTTTGCGGATGATAGGCAGTACTCATATCCAAGTTTGGACCCAAGGCCTTCTGAAGTGACCTCTAGAAATTTGATGTGAACCTAGACTGCTGATTCAAAAATTATGAGATGGTTATCCTATGATGATTGTGGAGTTTGAGCTGTGACTCCTCTTTCAAGTACATTCTTGCCAATTTTTCCATGGGATCAGTTTCCCTCATTGGTACAAAGATTGTGGATTTAGTGAGTCGGTCAAAAATCACCTAAATGGTGTCATAACCTTGCGAAGACTTATGAAGCTTCATGATAAAATACATCGTGATATTATCCTACTTCCATTGAGGTATCTCGGGTTGTACCAACAAACCCGATGGCCTTTGATGTTCAGCCTTGACCTTAGCATATGTCAGACATTTGCTAACACTGGTGGCGATGTCGGCCTTCATATTGGGCCACCAATATAGCTTCTTCATGTCTTGATACATCTTGTTAGAACCCGAATGGATAGAGTATTTTGACTTGTGGGACGCGTGCATGATCACAGTCCGCAAATCACCATAACAGGGTAACCAACTCCTGCCATTTAAGCATAAAGTTCCATCCGCGCGGGGTTCCAACTTTTCCATTCTAAGTTTCTCTGGATCCTTTGAATTTTCAATTAACATATCTCCAACATTTTCTTTCTTGATGTTCTCTGGTTTTCGTGCTTCAGTCTGAGCATTCAAAATTTGTTTGGGGAGATTCAAACCAATAGTCATGGCTAATCTCGAATCCCGTAAGGCTTATTCCCGTATCATTTACGGCTTCAGCATCGGACACTATGTTTTTCTCTTTTCCCGGGTGGTAACAGAATTTCACAACAATCATAATCGAGCACCTTTAACGTCCAACGACGGTAGCCTCAGTGAACACCGTATCACAACTTGTCCATACAAATAGTGCCTCCAAATCTTTGGAGCGAAACACTACAGCTCCAAGTTCCAAATCATGAGTCGTATAGTTCTTCTCATGAATTTTCAATTGGCGTGATGCATAAGCAATCACCTTTTCTCTTTGCATCAACATAGCACCCAAACCTTTGATTGAAGCATCGTAGTGTATGCGATAAAATATTTGCTTCCTTCAGGTAAAACCAGAATTGGTGCACTACACAACTTTTGCTTCACAGTTGAACCGAAGCTTCTTGTTTTGTCGCCACCAGCAACGAACTTGACCTTCCTCTGAGTAAGCTTGGTCATGTGTGCTTAGGCGATCTTCGAAAATCCTTCGATGAATCTTCGGTAATACCCAACAAGTCCCAAAAATTACCGAATCTCTGTTGGCGTTTTAGGAGATGCCCAATCTTTAATGGATTCGATCTTGGCGGGATCTACGTGAATGCCTTGACTATTAATCATGTGGCTGAGAAATTGTACCTTGGGAAGCCAAAATTCGCATTTAGAGAATTTAGCGTACAACTCCTCTTTCTTAAGCAATTCCAGAATTTCCTTAAGATGTTCTTCGTGTTCCTTCTTGTTCTTGGAGTAGATAAGGATATCGTCAATAAAGACAATCACAAATTTATCCAAAAATGGCTTGCACACGCGGATCCATGGAGATCCATAAATAACCAGCCTTTTGTTTTTTGGGGGTGCATTCGTTAAGCCAAATGGCATAACTTGGAACTCATAATGACCATATCGATTTCTAAATGCCGTCTTCGAAATATCTTCTTCCCGTACTCGAAGCTGGTGATAACCTGATCCCAAGTCTATCTTAGAATAAACACTGGATCCTTATAGTTGATCAAATAAATCGTCGATCCTTAGGAGTGTATAACAATTCTTTACCGTTAGCTTGTTCAGCTCTTGGTAGTCGATGCACATTCGAAACAATCCATTCTTCTTCTTGACAAATAAGACCGAAGCTTCCCAAGGTGAGGAACTGGGTCTTATGAAGCCCTTGTCAGAAAGTTCTTAGAGTTGGCCAGATCAATTCTTTCATTTTCGGACGAGCCAACCGATAAGTTGCCCGACTTACCAGTTGCAGCACCAGGTATCAAATCGATTTGGAATTCTACTTGTCGATTCCAGATGGAGAGCTCCTACAAGTCTTCAGGAAACACTTCAAGAAAGTTTCAAACGATCGGTACGTCCTCAAGTTGCTTCTTCTCCGACTTGTCTTCAGTCTCCTTTGTAGTAACATGTGCCAAAATGATAGGACATTGGTATGTGCTTAATTACACATACCTTTTACCTTTAAAAATGAGCCTAAATGACCAAAAACGGACATAAAATGCCAAATATATGCTTGTTTTGTGATTTATGCTGTGCATGTAACGGATATTCACTAAAGGACAAAAATTAAGCCAAAACGGACAAAACCGAGCACGGAATGGAAAGAGCGTCAAAAAGTCAAAGTCAAAGTCAACAAAAGTCGAAGTCAAAGTCAACCCCGTGACATAACAATGGAATGAGCATCGAAAAACGGACCCGAAACCCTAATTGTATCAAAGTGGGCCAACCCGTACCCATTTTAGTAGGCCAGATCAGCCTACTACACACTTATACACCTAAAACCCTTTAACCCATTATTTATTAAAACCCGTAACCTTTTTAATAAAAAAATAAAAAAAAATAAAAAAAAACAAGAAAAAAAAATGGGAATAGAATATGGAAAAAAAAAAACCAAAAAAATAAAAAAAAAAAAAAAAAAAAAAAAAAAAAAAAAAAAAAAAAAAAAAAAAAAAAAAAAAATAAAAAAAAAAATAAATTAATAAAAAAAAAAAAAAAAAAAAAAAAAAAAAAAAAAAAAAAAAAAAAAAAAAAAAAGGTTAAGGTCCCCCCCCCCCACCCCACCCCCCCCCCCCCCCCCCCCAGATTTTTTTTTACCCCTCCCCACCCCCCCCCCTGACACCCACCTTCAGCCCCCCCCCACCACCCCCCCCCCCCCCCCGCCCCCCCACCCACCCCCCCCCCCCTCCCCCCCCCCCCCTCCCAAAACCCCAAACACACCCCCCAAACCGGCCTCACCCACAGAACACAACACCACCCCCACCAACACCCTGATGGCCGTATACCTCAGTTAAATTCTCATCACACTGTTAGTCCTTAAGGACTAACATTGTTAGTCCAAAAGGACTAACGGTGCACACTTTTACCAAAAACACGGCACAACCGTTAACCCTTTTACCCCTTAAACCCCAAAACCCTTTACACCCCTCGTCCCCAAACCAAACTAACAGTACCAAATCCTTTCCTGCCAAAATCAAACATGTCACTGTTTATTTTCTTCCCCAAACCTGTACACCTGCAACTCCAAGACAAAACTCAACCCCACTTCACCCCATCACTCTCACCACCTCACCTCACTCCACAAAACCCCAAATGCCACCTTGGCAATCCCTAACATCCCTATTCGGCAAGAGATAATGCCAAGAAATGGATGGCTCAGATTGATAACCTTGGAGGACAAGAGTTTTAAAGGGTTTAGATGAAGCTTTTAACTCTCCTTAGCAAACTAGCACAAGTAGCACACTAAAAGAAAAAATTCGTCTATAAAAGGCATTGTTATCATAGTGTGTAGTTTAGTTTTTAGTTTATGTAAAATTTACTTTTCATGTTTTAAACTTATGTTTTTTAAGCTTATTGTCTTTTAATTTTCCATGTTGTACTCAGTTTCATGGTTTAATGCAAGTTTAAAAGTTTATGTTTTAAAATTTCATTTTAAGGTTTATGTTCCATTGTTAACTTAAAAGTTTCAAAAGCTCTTATAAGCTCATATTCACTCAAATATAAGTTGTTTGTACCTTAACCTCTTTAAACTTATTCATAGTTTAAAGGGTTTAAGACATGTTATCAAAAATTTACCAAAAATCACGAAATCAGTTCACTCATTTTGGAGCAAGGTAAATCATGGATGGCCTTGGTTTAGTGCTTCTTGGGAAGCTATAGGAATGGTGTATAAGCTGTTTTGAGTGCTTATTTTCTTAACAAAAAGCTATGGACCCTTGTGAGTTTACCATTTTCACATTTTGAGCTTATTTCTGTCAAGTACTTATTATCTGCATACTGTGTGCTTATTCTGCTTGTTAAATGCTTATTATGTCTTAGTGAAACTTATTTGATCTAGTTTTAATCTCCTCTTAATCTGTTTTGCCTAAAATCATGATTTAGAGTTTTTAAAGGGGTGTTTGGGATAAGGTTTTGAATATGGTAAAATAGGTTGTAATCTGTTGTAGGTATTCAACTCAGTTTTCATAAGCTTCTATTTAGTCTTAAGTCTAGTTTTTATAAGCTTTAAATTAGTTTTATAAAGTTTTGAAGTTTGTTTTACCCTAAATTCAAGCCTGCTAGATTCATAAGTTGTTCAAACAGTCTATGGGTAAATTTTCTTAAAAATGTATTGAAGGTATGGTTTTTGTAGTTAATTTGAGTTTCTTAAGCATCATTGTCAATATGTTTTGAGTCACAATCCCTTGGAATCTCATTTTGAAAATTTTAGTCAAGAAGTAGAAGTCTAGTTGGTTATTCTCAAATGTCAAAAAGTGCAGATCAGTTATGGGAAAATCCTAGTCTAACTTTTATTAATTCTGATTAATATTAGCTTATTGTAGTTTAGATTCAATCTTTTTAAAGTTTTCAATTGGACAAAGTAGCTTGTGTGTCTTATTTTTAAGCCTAGAGTTGTCATTTTTCTTTAAAAAAAGCCAAAAGCTTCAGTTAGTCTGTGTTATTTTTATCTGCCTTTTTTCTAGCTTATTTCATTTCCATGTTGCTTAATTTTTGTTTTCCTGAGTTGTTAGCTTATAGTACTTAATCTCTTTTGAGTTTTCAGCTTTTTCTTAATGCTTAATAGTCCTTTAAAATTAGCTTAAAAGTAGTAGTTTGAGTCCTTTTTATCTCTTTTTGAGTTAACTGTTTAATGATTTTTCTGCTTATTCAGCTTATTTGCTTGGCTTATTTCCAGTCATATGTGCTTATTAAGTTTAGTGTTAGGTTTGTTTTCAACTTATTTACTTTTAGCTTGCTTTTTGAGTCCTAAAATAAGCCAAACAGTTTTAGCCTTATAGTCACTTAGTTTAAAAAAGGCCAAACCTGTCACTTTTCTTTTTGCTTATTTCTGGCTTATTTTTAAGTTTTGCAAAAAGTTTCTTTTTTAAAGTTTATTATTTTAGCTTATAAAGAAAAAAAATGTCTTGTAAAAAGGAGAGGTCACAGGGGTCGAACCTGTGACCTCTCCCTTAGCACACACACGCCTTAACACACCACACACTCACCACTTGCCCTGGGGTCTTTTTCGTTTTAATACTTGCAACATTTATTATTTAAGGCCTTTTTACCCATTAAGCCTTTCAGCCCCTTTTAGCTTATTTCCAGCTTATTTCAATAAGCTGTTTTGCCCTTTTTATTTTTCCTAGGTTTAGCATTGTCCAAAGTACTTTCCATAAATTTTTCAGAATTTTCCCATTTAGTTTAGTATTTTTAATTAATTTTTTAGATAAAAACCGTTTTTAATTCATAATAAAAAATATAAAAGTCAAAAAAATATAATTAATTTTTTTAAATTTTCTTTTATCATTTAGGATTGTTAAAAATTAATTTTGCTTTCGTAGAGTTAAATTTGAAGAATTTGGTTTTTTAAATAACGGGATTTGATCCCGTTATTGTGTTTCTTTGTTTTTTCGACTTAATTGCTTAGTTACGTTTTAGGGTTTACTTGTTCTTTTTGTTCTAGCATTTTAGTCACTTAGGATTTATAAAAAGTTAAAAAATCATTTTAGGATTAAATTTTGATAAATTAAGTTTTAAGTCATGTTTTTTTAGGATTCCCGTTATAGTTTTTAGTGATTTAGCTTTAATTAATTTCGTTTTTAGATTGCCTTACTTGTTTTTCCCGTAGAATTAGAAAAACCAATCAAAATCTTTGTTATTTAAACATCAAATATCAAACCGACTCTCGACTTTCTATTGCATTCCTCGTTGGGAGAAACGACCCGGGAATATCATATACTACTCGAATTTTATTGATTTTCTTTCTTTAAACCTTTTCAAGGGTTACTTGATTTGGTTTGATTAATATAAGTAGTATTATTATTTATATATACCTAAAGCGAGAAATCAATTTTTGGCGCCGCTGTCGGGGAGGAGTGTAAGCGATTGTCGTTTCGACGTTTGACAATTAGTGCTTTGAAGATCCTTCCTTGTGAAGTTATTTTCTTTATTAAAAATATAAAAATACAAAAATATTTTTCATTTTCTTTTGTTAGTATATTTATAAGATAAAAACAAGAAAAATCAAAAAATATAAAAACATTGTCTTTAATAAAGAATAAAAAACCATATCATCAATATAATCTCACACATGAGCATTATCATAAATAAATTTCCCAAACAAAAGATAAAACTTTGCTTTGTGTCACTTGTTGAAGTACGACAAATCACTTTAAAGAGATAACACGCTAAAGAGGGTATAAGGATGGTTTTTCCGAGGAACTATGGACCAGAAGGAGAGGGTTTTAAATGCATCGCCGCTTTCCCCGCTCCTCCGCTTCTTTGTGGCGATTTTTTCCTTTAGAGAGCTACCGTAAAGTCAAGGTTGATTATTGGTTTAAGTAGTTCTTTCTGTCCATTCCTGACCTTTTAATAAAATATGTTGTTTAAAAAAAACTCAAAAAAACCAAAAATAATCTCATTTAAACCTATTTGCCATTTAATTCTTCTTCTATCCCTCTTTATTGAATAATTCTTATGGCGTCACTCGATAATCGTTGAAACTTATTTACACGATTAAAGAATTTCGAGTCATGTGGAGCTTTACACTAAATCACGTTTTGTTCTAAAGGGGATTTCGTAGACAAGTTTTGTTCGTGAACAAAATAAAAACACCCGACTCTCTCAAACTACGCCCCTCCAATTGTCCCAAGTGTGGAAACCCGGTTGATGGTCTATATTGTCGACAATGTGCTCTAATACGAAAGAAATAAAAGTAGTATTGGTCTACAATTTGTTATGGAAGATAAATTTACCAAGGCTATCTAAACTCTTCTGAGTCATATCCAATGAAAAAACTAATGTTGTTAATGCACCCCCAAGAGCCTTCCGTCTTCAATCAGGACCCCGGAGAAAATCTTCAACAAAGGCTTCCACATATTGAACACCATTGTTAGTTCAGGTGTGGTGATATCGTTAGACTTATCATTTGTCAATGATGTACTTGTGATCTTGTTAGAAGGACAGAATGAGCTGCTCGTGAATGTACTTACTCTGACTTTCTCAAATGTCAACCATTAAACTTCAAAGGCATAGAAGGAGTTGCCGGTTTATCCTAATTGTTTGAAAGAAAGGAGTCTGTTTCCATATCAGTAATTATACATTTGAGAATCAAGTCAAGTTTGCTACTTGCACTCTCCATTCAGTTGCTTTAACATGGTGGAACACTCATGTCAAGACAGTTGGTCATGATGCCGCTTACGGTATGCCTTGGAAAACACTCATGAAAATGATGACTGACAAATATTGTCCTCGAAATGAAATTAAGAAACTGGAAATGGAGATTTAGGATCTGAAGGTGAAGGGTACTGACTTGACAAGTTATGCCCAACGCTTTCAGGAATTGGCTTTGTTATACGGGAGGATGTTTCTCGAAGAATCTAATAAAATTGAAAAATATGTCGGTGGTCTTCCCGACATGATTCATGGGAGTGTAGTGGCGTCTAAACCAAAGACTAGGCAAGATGCATTTGAAATCGTAACCGAGCTAATGGATAAGAAAGTCCACACTTTTGCTGAACGCTAGACAGAGAGTAAAAGGAAGTTTGAGGACACCTCAAAGAACACTCAGAACCAACAACAACAACAACAGAACAAGAGGCAGAACACTGGCCGGGCCTACACTGCAAGATCTGGTGAGAAGAAGCCATACGGGGAATCTAAACCCCTATTCTCAAAATGCAACTATCACCACGATGGTCCATGTGCTCCCAAATGCCACAAGTGTAACAAAGTTGGCCATTTTGCCCGTGACTGTAGGAGTACGGCAAATGCCAACAATGCTAACAACTAGAAAGGCACTGGGTCGGGTCAAAAGCCTACTTGCTATGAGTGTGGAGTTCAGGGACACTTCAAGAGGGATTGTCCAAAGCTGAAAAACAACAACCGTGGTAACCAAGGTGGAAATGGCAATGCTCCAGCGAGTGTGTATGCGGTAGGCCATGCAAGGACAAACTCAGACTCCAATGTCGTGACGGGTACGTTCCTTCTAAACAACCGCTATGCTTCTATCTTATTCGATACTGGTGCCGATAGGAGTTTTGTGTCTACTACATTTAGCTCCCAAATTGATATCACACCGACTGCATTAGATCACTATTATGACGTTGAACTAGCCGATGGGAGAATAATTGGGTTAAACACTATCCTTAGGGGTTGTACATTAAACATTCTGAACCACTCATTCAACATAAACTTAATGCCCGTAGAACTTGGTAGTTTCAATGCTATAATTGGTATGGATTGGTTGGTAAAGTACCAAGCAATCATTATGTGTGCCGAGAAGATCGTTCGTATCCCCTAGGGAAATGAAACTCTAATCGTTCATGATGACGAAAGCAACCGGGGAAACGAGGCTCGTCTGCACATTATCTCGTACACCAAAATACAAGAATACATGCTAAAAGGATGTCCAGTCTTTTTGGCAAATGTTACTACAAAGGAGACATAAGACAAGTCGGAGAAGAAGTGACTTGAGGACGTGCCGATAGTTCGAGATTTTCCTGATGTATTCCCTGAGGACTTGTCGGGTGATTCATTCAATAGTATATATATAATATAACACAATGCAAATCCCAACCAATTGCCCTTGACCAAGGCAAAAAGTCGAAATTCAAAAATAGAATCAATATATATTCCGGAAGTTTGATTTCCGGGGTCGTTATGTCCCAACGAGGTGTGCAATTGAAAATCGAATGACTATTTGATATTTGATGTTTGAATATGACAAGATTATGATTGGTTTCCTATTACTACAAGTAAAAATGCAAAATCAAGCGAAAGAAAACCAAAAACGAAAGCAATTTAACTTAAATCCTAAAATGGTGACGTAAAAACGCGAGCTAAAAACCTAAGTTATCTAATTTTAACCCTAATGTAAATTTTTTACTTTAAATGAGCTAAAAATGACTAAAAATGAAGAATAAAAAAACTAGAACAAAAACGGAGGTGTTTTGAGCTAAAAACGAGAAAGAACGAGAACGGGATCGAATCCTGTTCTTTAAAAAATGAAAAGTTGCAAAAATGACCCTATGAAAACACTAATATTTTTCCTAGAAACTATGTAATAAAAGAAAATTAAAAAAAAGATTTATATTTTTCTGATTAATATTTTATTTTTTATGAATTTTTTAAGTTTTTAAACAACATAAATTATAAAAAATACGAAACTAATTTATAAAATTCTATAAAAATTACAGAAAATAGATCAAGTTATGAGGATTCTAAGAAAATTAAAACGGGTCACACAGCTTATTGCAATAAGCTGCGAAAAAGCCAAAACAGCTTATGGCTTAATGGGCCAAAAAGTGTATAAGAATAAACCCAACACAAACTCTACCGGATGAGCTATTGTAGCACAGCGGTAGAGTGTGTGTGTAAAAGGGTTGAGGGTGTTGAGGTCTTGGGTTCGAGCTAAGGCTCACCCTTGACTTCCACCTTCCCCTTTTTTTTAAATTTCTTTTTACAAACTTGTTAAGGATATGAAAATAAGCAATTTTTACAACTATGACTTTTTATAAAAGCTTATAAATAAGCTGTAAAAAGCAATTACAACAGACAGAATGGCTTAAATGGACAAAGGCTTAAAGGGCTTTTTCTTTTTGGCTTTTCAGACTTAATAAGCAACTTAAGAAGAAAAATAAGCAAAACTTAGACTCAACTACACCTAATAAGCAAATGCAGATTGGAATAAGCAAAAATGAATGAAAATTAAGCTTAGAAAAGCTTAATAAGCTACTGACACAAAAATGGTTATAAAACAGACAAAGGGGAACTTTGGGCTTATTTTAAAGCCATTAGACAGAAACTTAGGGCTTATTAACTTACAAATCTTAAAAGATTGACCAAAAGTCTATATAAAACAACAATCAAAAGACATTTTGAAAGTTAAATAAGCTATAAAAAAGATGAGTGAAAAAGCTATGACAGACAAAACTTTTCTTTTTAAACTAAATCTAAATGCTAAACTAGTTGGCTTTTAAAAGGACAAATAAGCAAGTGAAAAGCAAGATAAGCAAACACAGCTTAACACACAAGTAAAATGAACAACTAGGAAGAAAATTAGCAAATTAAATAAGCCAAATAAGCCAGAAGTTAGCTTAAAACTCTCAGCAGTACTAACTAAGAGTTAGTGCTGCTAGAATCAATCTTAAGCTAAGGGCACCTTTGGGCTTATGAATAAGCTCAAGGATGGATTCTAATTAATCTATAAGCTAAAAAACAGGAAAAGAGGACATAAAAGGCTATAAGAAAAAGCTATAAGAAAAAAGCAATCTATAATTATTTTGAACAACTAATAAGCTAAAAAAAATAATTTGAAAACAGCAGTATTAACTTGAAAGTTAATACTGTTTAATCAAGTTAATACTGTTTAGCTAATTAACTACAAATAAGCAATTGGAAATGAGAAATAAGCAAAGACACACACTTAAGAAAACCTAATAAGCACTTAAGTACAAGAATCAGCAAGCAAATCACAAAATAAGCACAAATAAGCACTCTCAGCACCAGGGGAGCTTTTGAGCCAAAAGGACAAAAGGGCACTTTTGGGCTTATTTATAAGCCTGAAAATGGAGTATTGAGGAAAAAAAAGCTTATATACCCTTGGACGTTGGCCTATGGACTTCTAGGATCAGCAAACTCAAAAGAGTTTGAAAAGCTTATTAGCCAAGAAATTGGCTTATGAAAAAGCTTAACACACTCAATGCATACTGAGTATGTTTTGCTTAAAAGGCAAAAGCCTATATGCAGGCTTCTTTTTCAGCAAGTAAGAACAAAGACAACTTTAAAATAAGCTGAGACAGATGACATATGAAACAAAATGAGCCTATACACAAAAAAAATTAATTCTTAAAAACGATTTTAACTGGCTTAATTTTTTTGATTGAAAACTAGACCTTTTTTGATAGTTAAAATAGATTTTGACAGATTGACTAAAAACACAATTGACCAAAGAACACTCCAACTTCTATGTTCTACTGCATCTTGAGACTAACAACAACACAAAACAAGAGCTTAAAAGCTAAATCCTAAGCCTTAATCAAATAAGCTATGCCTACCTGCCATGGAATCACAGATTCAAACCATGGTTACCTACAACCTTTAAAATGAAATTTAAACAATTACAACCTTTTGAAAACAGTTAAACACTCTTAATTTTGCTAATCAAAACTGACTTGGTGACCCAACCCAATGAAACTCCCATTTTGACCCATTTTGGGCTTATGCCAAACACCCCTTTAAAAATTAAAAGACTTGTAAAAGCTAATTTTTGGTGAATTAAGCTAAGGGACTTCAAAACAGATGCTTATACATGAATGATAAGCAAAAATAAGCACAAGACAGTAAGAAATAAGCACTTAAATAAGCAAATGAAAATCCAACAGTGAATAAGCTAAAATTGACAGTTTTGATGAAAATCTTAAACGAATGATTTCTAAACTACAAGACTAGGTTTTTAAGCACTAAACATCATTAATAAGCATAAATATGCATATTCAAATAGGAGATAAGCACTAATAAGCAGAAAACAAGCAAATGCACTTTAATAAGCCAAAATGAAAGAGAAGTTACTTACAAGGCCCTTTGCTCTAAACAAGGGCTAATAAGTTCTTAAGAGCTTTGTCTGTAAGCTCCAGCTTATCAAAGATAAGCTGGTAATGTCCATAAGCCCATCCATTTCTGGCTTATCTTCCAAAAAGTAAGCTGAGGTGAATTTTGAATGGATTTTTGTGATTTCTAGTTACTACTTAACCCTTTTTGTTTGCTTAATGAAAACAACTTATAATTAAGATCTAATAAAAGCTTTTTAACACAATTTAGCTCAAGTTAACAACTTAAGACTTGGAATTTAAAAACTGGATTTTAACATATAAACCTCAAAACTTCATTAAACTTTGAAAATAGTACAAGGGTGAATAAAAAGTTACAATAAGCTGATAAAAGACTACAATAAGTTAAAAATACTTAATTAAGAACTAGATGCTCTATTCGGCTACAAATGGCCTAAATTTATACTATTATCTTCAAGACTTGGTCTTCCAGGTTGTGTTTCTTTTGTGAGAGGCTTCCAAGAGATAATCCCAGCCATTAAACACACTTGTGCTTCTTTGAATTAATCACAGCCCTTGATTCGTGTGATTTTCATGAAAAATTTTGGGATTGCTAGCATGGCATGGTATCATGTGATTAGGTTTGAGTAGTGGAGGTGAGGGTGATGGTAAATCCCCTGAACTTTAGAGTTTACAGGGTAAAAGGAGGGAAGGAAACCCGTGAATGGTTCTTGGGTTTTGTTGGCGGGAAATTTGGTTTTATAAAGGTTGGGGGTAACAGGTTTAAAGGGTTTGGCTAGTTGGCAACTTTAACCCCTCAACTATATATCTCATATTTCAAATCAAGTCCTTGTGTGGTAAAGTTTATGAGGGGTTGGCAAAAACAGCCCCTCATTGTTATATGAGTTATTACATGTGTGGTCCTTATGGTGATACATCTTTAGGGGTTTGGCATAATCAACCCCTAAAGTTATATTTCATTTAATTTGTATTTCCACCCCTTAAAGTTTATCTTTAACATATAACTTTATGATTTGGCATTTTTGGTCCCTCAAGTTTGTATTCTTCTGATTCAGCTTCTCGGAGTTGACTTTGACTTTGTCGGGGTTGACTTTGGCTTTGGCTTTGACTTCTTTTCACGCTCTTTTCATTCTCGTGCTCGGTTTTGTCGCTTTTAGCTTTGTTTTTGTCCTTTTCTTCAATATCCATTTCCTGCATAACACAAATGCAAAACATATAAATACAATGTATTTTTGGTACGTTTTTAGTCATTTAAGTCCGTTTTTAATGGAAAATGGTATGTGTAATTAAGCACATACCAGAGGCGGGGAGTAAAACTACCAAGGAATATCAACCTAGAGTTCAAGATAGTTAATGAGTACTCGATATGAGTAAAACCAAGGTAAAAGGTCTCTATAAACGCAGTCAAACATAGCGATTATCATATTAATCCTCCTATTACAAGTCCCCGCCCGCCCAAGACAAGACTTCTAATACTTCATAATAAAATACATAATCACCATGTAAACAGAACTTGACCGGGCCTTTGTTAACAATATCAATCCTCATATTACAATTCCTGCCCCCCCAAAATACAAACTTGTCATACTATAGATTCATACAAATTCCCATGTAAACAAAATTATGAACTGGGGCCTCCGAGTGTGTAATACGATATTGTATACATTTATGAAAAATAAATATATTCTTAGAGGCCATTGTTTAACCTACAATGTCTGAGAACGAAGTGAGACCATTGTGCAACTCACAATGTCTGAGAAGTAAAATGAGACCATTGTAAAACTCACAATGTCAGAGGTGTAAATAAGACCATTGTGCAACTCACAATGTCTTAAGAAATGTTCTAGTATTTATATAAATAACTCTTATATAAATAAACGTACGATATACGCAAAAGGAATGCAAGCATATATATTATATATATGTAGGTCATGTAAGCACTTAAGGTAACAAGTAACCTAAGCAAGTAAGCAAGTAGTGTGTATGCACCTTGAAAATGTTTGCTGTGATGCAATGCTTGTGAAAACGGTTATAGTCTAGGGTAAAATATGCAACCTAGTTCTTTATAACCAGTGCTATGATACCAATCTATAACACCCCCAAAAATATGTCGCAGCGGAAATGTGTCAGGGGGCGCTACTTCATAATACACAGGTCTAAATACAAGAGAACGTACTCTAAATGTGTCGTTTGAAAAGTAATCTCGTTGATTTCCTTGAAATTGATATAACATTTGTCCCATAATTTGCATCACAATGAAAAGCTTGAAAGCGATACAATGAGATTTAATCTATATAAGTAAAAATCCATGAATGAAATCTTGTCAAATTTAGACTCCAGTGCACATCAAGTAGGCCAAGCATATAATTCACCTGAGAAAAACATGCTTAAAAAAGTGTCAACATAAAGTTGGCGAGTTCATAGATTTGTTTGAGTATAAATGTTGAACCAAGGTTCTGTAAAGCGTGTATGACCATTTAAATCCTTAAATGTCCTTCCAAAATGTATGTATGATTTTTAGAAATCAAATAGTTGTAAAGTATGCATGACTATTTCAATCCCCAAATAGTTACAAAAATGTACGTATGAACGTTGTACCGCAATTGTTCAAAGCATGCATGATATTTATATATATATCACTAAAATGTTTCCATGTATGTATTGCCACTCTATTCAAGACACAGTAAATAATCATGTGTGTATAAAACAATGATTACAATTACTCTAAGTTCATGAAACCAATGCACTATGTACCCATCCTAGGTGTCCCCACTAAGAACACCCAAGCAGTAATGAAAACCATATGTACCCATCATAGGTATCCCCTCCAAGAACACCCAGGCAGAAATGAATATGTACCCCTCACAGGTGTCCCCTCCAAGAACACCGGGCAGTAATGAATATGTGCCCCTCGCAGGTGTCCCCTCCAAGAACACCGGGCAATAATGAATATGTGCCCCTCGCAAGTGTCCCCTCCAAGAACACCCAGACATGTACTTGTAGTTATCAGTTCAATCCGCTTAAGCTAATCCTTAATCATTTCAAAAGTAAAGTATGTATTTGTGACCAAATATGAAGTCAAATAATGTATCCCATAGCGAACTATGTAAATGAGTATGCAAACCAATTTGTAAACGATCATGTAACAAGCATAAGTCAATCATGTGAACGAATTTGCAAACAAGCATGTTCTCACCCCAAAAATATATGTAAAACCATTAAAACATGGGGCTATAAACTCATATCGATGTTTGAAGAACGATTGGCAGAAGTGCACATATTAAGCACAGCACGAACGGAAACTGAAACGGCTCGACCAAGAAGCTGCGGTTTATCTTAATGGTTAAATCCCACTAATTTCAGATAATGAATTGAGTTTTCCGATGGATGATTTCATCAACGTGGCCCGTTGATAAAAGATTTAGGTTCCGGGTGGCAGTTTGGTTTGGTGGTTGGTTCGATAAAATAAATCAAAAGTATATAATTCATGTGGTGAATTATATAACAAAGTATGTAATATATTCCATATATATTACCCATGAAAGATGAACAATTATATAATTCATATGGTCAATTATATAATAACGACTAGAAATCAAAAGATTAATTTGAAGTATACTATACCTTGCAAGTATTATATAATAAGCGTGAGTAAATAATTTAAACCAAATGGTTTGACATGTTTTCGGAGATCGCCAATCGATTAAATAAATAAAAGTTCTTGCATAAATATAGTTGAGAATTATGTAAACGATGTTTTCAAAGCTTTTACAAAAGTCATGATTTCACCTTTAGTCGGAAATTTAAATTAATATTTATAAATAGTATTTCGTTTCCTTGTCGGTTCTAGCTAAATAGTTTATCCCATTTTTAAAAGTTTGTTTTTGTTTGTTTATCAGGTGATTGTTTATTACAAATTAACAATCTTAAGGCAATATATCTTCGTCTGTTATCGGTTTTTCTAAGATAATAGAAATTATAATGAAATTTATTAAGTATAGAACTTTTTAAAAATTTCGGCATAATCTATTCGTTTATAAGACGTTTCCCATTTTTACAAAACTCAATGTTTTTCCCCTTTTATCAATCTATGTTGCAATATACTTGCGTGTTTTTATATATATATATATATATAATATATATATATAATTTATATTTATATATATATATTTAATATATATATAGGGGCGCGTTATATTGAGAAATCATTTTATGTGCAGAACTCTACAGAACTCTTCTAGACCAATAAGAATTTAGTATCATTAAACTTTTTTATTTAATTCAAAAGGGTATAATAGTCAAACATATTTTCATTTTTCTTTTATCAATTTTTAATTAAAAAACATTTTTTAAGCCCTTTATTTTTGGAAATTTAATTTTTTTTAATTTATACTTTTTAACATACATGTTTTCTAAAAAAAATAGGTGCATATGCGTCTTTTTTTAACATTGTAAATTTACATACGTGTATTGCGTATAATTGTTTAGACATCACACTTCTTAAAATGGTAATTGCACATATGTTTATGGTGTACATTTTTTAACCTTTTAAATTTTTAGACTAAACATATACTGTTACATTAAAGTTTTAAACAAACCAAAATTAGATTGTATACAAAAAATTCAATATAAAATGAAATACAATTCAAATACATATATATCTTGTTAAATCTAGATGTGCACATCACTCAAAAACATTTGTGCACTCTTCCAAAAATATTATAGCTCGCTTTCAACTTTCTTATCATATTCGTTAAAACATATGTGTATCCTTCAAAGAACATATATGTACCCTGCGGTTTCTCGCCAAAATCATCAAAACATATATGCACGTCCTCCAAAAACATATATGCACGTTGCGATTTCTCACCAAATTCATTAAAACATATATGCACGCCTTCCAAAAACATATATGCACGATATACATTTTTTGTAGTCATCTTGCCTTTAACTGCACAATAAAAGAAAAAGATTAAAAAAGTCATTTTAGTTATTTATATCTTGAAATCATGAACACTTGTCAATGTATCGAATCACATACTATCGAATTACATACTGCTTGCAAAAATAAGCCTGATAATACGTTGCAAACAATCATCTAATTCATAATTTACTTTTTATATCCTAATTTATTAATTAAGGCTTGGTTAATATATCCTAATCTATCATTCATACATGATACTTACAGATTCTATATCTTATTGCATTAATCGCCATTCTCCACTTATCCATCACTATTTTTCATACAAGAAATAAATTCCTTTACAATCACGAAGTGATAAACACCAGGACATCACAAAACCATTTTGCAAATCCATCCTAATCCATTAAGAAGTATGACTCATATGATGTTAGAAACAAGAAATTATAATTTTAGTTTTAAAACAACCAACATATTGGAATTCAATACGAGAACTGACAAACAAATATATATGTTGGTTGGCTTTACATACCTTTAATCTAATCAATCAACAGTCAAATAATAATAACTAACTAGATCTGATATAAAATAAAAAGAGATCATACCAGATGAAATTAACATTTAATACAAACCATTTAATATTCACTTCGAACCGATGTGGAACCGATCTACAAAAATAGGTATGAAAAAGTAACCATAAACTTTTCGGAAACACTACCAGACCACCACGAGGCGGCCAAAGAGGGTGGTTATATGACGGGATCAAAAATCAGTTCCGACCACATATGATGGTTTTGTTTTGGTGGATCCGTTTGTCTCTTGATCGGATTAACGATAGGTTGTTGTTGGGACTTGCTGTGTTGGGGTAGGAAGAAAAACTGAGTGCAAAATATATTTTGCAGATCCAAATAAATTAGTGGGACAGTAAAATTTATAGAAATAGTGAGATAAGTCTCCCCCCCCCCCCCCCCCCCCTCCCAAAATTAATACAAGATATACCCGTTTAGGCTTGTTGTATTATTGAATAAAACATCCCCATCTTTTGTTTAATTACATGTTTGGCACTTTTAATCTTAACCTTTGATCATATTCATCTAATGGTCCAGATTCATTTTAAGAGTTCTGTAGAGTTCTGCACATAAAATGGGTTCTCGATATAACGCTACAAATATAATATATGATATATTTATTTATATATTTATTTTATATAATATATATTTTTTATATTATATATATATATATTAATATTTTTTTTAAATATATATATATTATATATTTTTTTATATATAAAACGAGTGCGAATAGAAATAAATTAATGATATTAGCACTTTTTTTTAACCATTTAGTTCCGATTTTATATTTACAAAATCTTACGATGTATTTATTACTTGATTTATATAAACCAAACACGCCCTAATAGCTTCTGTTGAACCAAACACACCCTTAGTGCGTCCCTGCTAACCCAAACGCACCCCTTACGGTTTCTTATTCACCCATTACCCTTTTTGGGGGGTTCTGCCTCACCCAAACACCCCTTTTGGGGTTTCCTGCTCACCCAAACAGCCCTTATGGCTGTTAGTCAACAACCAAACGCACCTTTGGTGCTTTTATGAAAATAAATCCGCACCTTTTTCTGTTTTTACTATGCCTATCAGCCACACCTATTCCGTGTTATAAACAAATCAAACGCCCCTATGGCTGTCAACCCCAACCAAACGCACCCGTTCCCGTGAAATAATAAACCAAACGCACCCCTGGTGATGCCATTAAACCCAACGCACCCTCGTGGGTGTTTATTAACAACCAAACGCACCCTTGTGGTGGCTGAGAACAACCCAACGCACCCTTTTGGGTGTCACACAGCTAACCAAACACCCTTGTGGTGTTACTATGAAACCCAACGCACCTGGTTGGTTTGAGACCCAAACCAAACGCACCCTTTTTGTTGTTAAACCCAAACAAAACGCACCCTTGGTGGTGGTTTAAGCGGTTGTGGTGATGGTGTGGTTCAGTGGTGGGGATGAGGGAGGTGCGTGGCGTAGTGGAGATGGAGTGGTGATGGTGGTGTTGATCGTGGTGGCATGGAGGTGAGGTGGTGCGGCTGTGATGATGGTGGCAGCCATGGTGGTGTTGAAGATGAGGCGCGTGGTTCGTAGATTCGGATAGATAGGGCTTGGCGGGGAGGTTTCGGGAAATCGCGGAATAAACTGCCTTTAAAGTTTTCTATGTGGCCGAAGGTGATGGCGGCGGCGGGGGGGGAGTCGCCGGAAGAAACTGGATGCATGTGTGTGTTTATATTTTATGAAATGAAATAATTATAATAACTTTTATATATATATATTAAAAGTTATAAAGTAAAGTGGCAAGTCCAATATAGATGAGGGTTAATTTTATAAATATTTCCACAGGGACCAAAAGTGTAACTTTTGCAAGATAATGGTTCGGGACTCGTTTGGACTAGTTAATGAATGATTCATAACACGAAACTTGCGCCATTGCGTTCCAAATAATTTTTCCTATAAAAATGAGTATTCATTTGATAGTATTTCATAAATATTTTTATAACATTTATAAAAATATTTGTTATTTATTTGGAAACCCGGTTATGCCTTGTCCGAAAAAAATAAATTTTAACTCGAATATTCGCGTTATCAACAAACGCTTTTGAATAACATGTTAAATGATTTTATTTAATACTTTTATTAAATAAATAGTGATAATTAAAAATAAATTTAATTATTTTTGTGTCGGTACGCGTTGTGTGCGCTGTTCAAAATTTTGCGAGGGTATTTCGGTCAATTGTTCCTGATTGTTTTCGGGATTCGGGCAAATAAAAAAGTTGTACGGAATGTAGTTTTACATCAATTGCTTTTTAGAGTCCAAGTGTTGAAACGTGATTTAGTGGGTCGTTTTTGATAAGTCAGCTTAGGAATAACATATATCTTTTTCGTTTTCAAGTCAAATAAGTTAAAAATAACTTGCACATGAGAGATGTAATAATAAATATGATTTATTATTTAAAATATGTTCCGAAAATTTTACCGGTCACGCGGTAATTGTTTTTATGAGGCAATAAAAGGTCAAAAGTCAAAAAGTCAAGTCGGACCCGAAAAGTCAAAGGGTAGCATAGTCATTTAAGATTCCGAAAATTGCCGGTTGTTACAGTACCTACCCTTAAAGGAATCTCGTCCCGAGATTTAATTTGTGTTAACCGATTGTGTGACTAAGAAAAGATTTAAGATTAAATAAACCAGTTCTAAATAAGACGCTGATAACTTTATTTAGCAAGATTCGATGTTTCGACAATTCTCAATATACCAAAAAATTTGGCTAAGTTTGACCAGGATATTTAATCCATCAAAATGGGTATCTCAAGACTGTAACACCCCCAAAAACGTGTTATAAGGAGAGTCTCTTAATAGTGAAAGCATCGAAGAGAAAAGTGTAGTCGCGTGAGTATGTCTATGATAAAGTTTTAAATGTCCAAGGACAAAGTCTCGTTCCTGATGTTTGTAATATTCGATGATTAATACGGACGAGGCTTATAGATGTAAGATTCAACTTACTGGTAGTACCCAGGATGTATCGCGACCTAAGTCTTCGTAAGTGTGGCCGAATTGAATAGTTCGGACTATCTCTTTCGGTCAATAAGGTGTTTATCTGGTTTAAGGGGGTTGCATTACCTATTGGATAAAGTTGTACAAGTTGGGACCGCTCCAGGACCCAACAACGCAACTAAAAACAACAAACTATAAACAATCGGTGTTGATATGTGGGCGAGTGTGGTCATTCAGAAACAATATCCCCAGTATAAAGTTCAACAAAATAGGAGGAGCTCGCGGAAGGGCTTATGTGATAGACGGCGGAATATGGTACTCAGCCGTTAGTTCGAGGATGAATCAACTCCATTAGTTCAAGTGTAAAACAAGTCTGTTAGTTCCACGAATTCGTGATCGCGAGGATTAGCAACGGCAAAAGTAATAACTTAAGAATGAGATAAGGTAGTTCAAGCGAGGCCTTAAGATTTCTACGGAGTGGCAAGACACTATTGTGCTTCTAAACCTTTTTAACGGATTTTGGTGATTATCGGGTTCGAGTCATACTCGTGTCATATTGGATACCCTTTAAGCCCACTCATTTAAATTCTTAGTTACATAAGGAGCATCTATTTTATGTAAGATAAGAAATGATAAACCTATGGTTCGGGGGATTTACAATTTATTTTTTAACTGAAGAGGCATCCAAATCCTTTCAAATAAAAAGAGATTATAAATCATTCCTACTTATTAATTTCCGATGCAAATACGCGTTCTCACATAACTTCAAGGTGGTGGATAACATGACGAGCATGTGCTCTAATGAGTATGGGTCGAGTGTTTAAAAACTCGTCTTCGGAGACGGGGAGTAAAACTACAAGGAATATCGACCTAGAGTTCAGATAGTTAATGAGTACTCGATTAGAGTTAAACAAGTGTTCACGCGGGTGACCACGGGTTCGATCACGGCAAACGGTGACCAATATTTAATTCGATTGATAGTTATTATATATAATACTATTAGGCACAATCCCATCCATTTACCCTTGACAAGGCAAAAAGTCCAAATTCACAATGAGAATCAATATATTATTTTATATATATAATATATTATATTTATTTTATATTATATATATATATATATACTAATTATATATATATATATATATTTATATATATAAATAATATATATTTATATATATATCCGGAGTTAGATTTCCCGGGTCGTTATGTCCCAACGAGGGGATCTAGTGTGCAATTGATGGTCGAATGACGATTTGATATTTGATGTTTGGAATATGACAAGATTATGATTGGTTTTTCAATTTTATACAATTTAAAATGCAAAATAACAAGCAAGAAACCTAAAACGAAAGCAAAATAACGTAAAACCTAAAACGGGACCGCAAAAACGCGAGTTAAAAACCCAAATTTTCAAATTTTAATCCTACAATTAATTTTTTACTTTTAATAAGCTCTAAATGACTAAAAAGAAGGATTAAAAAAACTAGATTAAAAACGGAGGCGTTTAAGGCTAAAAACGCGAAGAAACGAGAACGGGATCGAATCCCGTTCTTTAAAAAACAAAATCCTAAATTATTAACCCTAGCAACAATTTTACAATTTTCCTAGATACTACATGATAAAAGAAAATTTTGTAAAAAAGAATTAAATTTTTCTGACTTTTAATTTATTTATTATAATTAAAAAACTAAAATAATGAAAATTAAATATTAAAAATACTAAACGATTTTATAAAAATTTGAAAAAAAATTGGTAGAATTAAATAAGCTAAGACAATCCTAGGAAAAATAAAATGAAGTTTCCAGCTTATCTCAATAAGCTGGAATAAGCCCGAAAAGGCTTATAAGCTTAAAGGCCAAAAGGGCATTATATATTTGATAAACAAACACTCTACCGGATGAGCTATTGTAGCACAGCGGTAGAGTGTGTGTTTAAAAGGGTAGAGGGTGTTGAGGTCTCAGGTTCGAGCCATGCTCACCTGAGACTTCCACCTTCCCCTTTTTATTTTTTTTTCAAAAATTTTCTTTTAGGACTTGTTAAACACATAAAAATAAGCACTTTTAAAACTATGACTTTTTATAAAAGCTTATAAATAAGCTGTATAAAAGTAATTGCAAAGGACATAATGGCTAAATGGACTAAAATTTTAAAGGGCTTTTTCTTTTGCTTGTAGACTTTATATGCTACTTAAGTAGATAAATAAGCAAAACTTAGACTCAACTACAACCTCTATAAGCAAATGCATATTGGAATAGCAAAAATAATAAAAATTAAGATTAGAATAGATTAATAAGTACTGACACAAATGGTTATAAAAACAGACAAGGGGGAACTTTGGGCTTATTTTTAAGCCATTAGACAGAAACTTGGGGCTTATTAACTTACAAATCTTAAAAGATTGACCAAATGTCTATTAAAAACAACTATCACAAAGACTTTTGAAAGTTAATTGCTTTAAAAAAGATGAGTGAAAATGTTGACAAACAGAACTTTTCTTTTTAATACTAAAATCTAAATGCTAAACTAGTTGGCTTTTAAAAGGACAAATAAGCAAGTGAAAAGCAAGATAAGCAAACACAGCTTAACACATAAGTAAAATGAACAACTAGGAAGAAAATTAGCAAATTAAATATGCCAATAAGCCTGAAGTTGACTTAAACTCTCACTGTACTAACTTAACGAGTTAGTGTGCTAGAATCAATCTTAAGATGCTAAGCTTATTAAAAGCTAAAAAAGCTACAATGCTTGATACAATAATCAAAGAAAATGGCTTAACTACACCTAAAAAAGCACTTAAAAGCTAAATGAGACAAGAAACTTTAACAAATAAGCACTTAATAAGCAATCTCAGCACCAGGGTAAGAATTAAGCTAAACAGCCTAAGATGGGCTTTTCAAGCTAGGTTATAAGTTATTAAACAGAAACTAAAGCCCAAGTGGCTTATAATTCTAAAAACCTTATCCAACAAGCTACATTTATCAGCAATTTAAAATCATTTAGAAACATAATTAAGCTAGAAAAATGGTCCTGAAAAGGGCAATCAATCTTAGTAGCTGCTATTTTTTTTTTGAAAAGATAACAAGGGCTTTTGCAGGCTTATGAATAAGCTAGAAAACAAGCTCACAATACTAAACTAAGTGAAAATAGATGGAATTAAGCTTCCCATGAGCTTATGCTCAAACTTTCAAAATCTAACAACAAGGTTAAGACACTGAAAATTGAAAATGAAAAGTGGCAGTTCTGAAACTTAAAGCTTTTGATAGGTTTTGACAAATGGACAAATCTCACCCAGACTTAAAGAGATTCAAAACAAATGTTGACTCTGCAATTACAAGCTAAAAATACAAGTCTATCACTATGCTCAAATTGAGCTTTTACTGCTAAATTCAATTTAAGAAACTTTTGACATGATATATGACTTCTTTTTAAGGGCTTATTTGGAAAAAACTATAAAACTATCCTGAGCCTTAATGTATCTGTTAAAACAGCTTAACATGACATCATATATGTTAGCTAAAGCTGGCCAACTGACCCCAACCCATTGACATCTCCATTTTGACCCATTTTGGCTTTGTGCCAAACACCCCCTTAATTTTTCAACATTCTTTCAAAAAGCCATTTAAGACAGAAATAAGTCACCACTTTGAACAAACATGATAAACAGACAACAATAAGCAATAATGAACAATAGCTCTAAGAAATAAGAATTAATAAGCTATCTAAATTTCCAACAGTGATAAGCCTAAAATTGTCAGGTTTTGATGAAAAACTTAAACCAATTTATTTTTAAACTTCATGGACTGGTTTTTAAGCACTAAACTTCATTAATAAGCATAAATAAGCACATTCAAACAGGAAATAAGCACTAATAAGCAGAAAATAAGCAAATGCACTTTAATAAGCCAAATTGAAAGAAAAGTCACTTACAAGGCCCTTTGCTCTAAACAAGGGCTAATAAGCTCTTAAGAGCTTTGTCTACAAGCTCCAGCTTATCAAAGATAAGCTGGTAATGTCCATAAGCCCATCCATTTCTGGCTTATCATCCAAAAAGTAAGCTGAGGTGAATTTTGAGTGGATTTTTGTGATTTCTAGTTACTACTTAACCCTTTTTTGTTTGCTTAATGAAAACAACTTATAATTAAGATCTAATAAAAGCTTTTTAACACAATTTAGCTCAAGTTAACAACTTAAGACTTGGAATTTAAAAACTGGATTCTAACATATAAAACTCAAAACTTCATTAAACTTTGAAAACAATACAAGGGTGAATAAAAAGTTACAATAAGCTGTAAATAAGCTGATAAAAGACTACAATAAGTTAAAAAAAACTTAATTAAGAACTAGATGCCATATTCGGCTACAAATGGCCTAAATTTATACTATTATCTTCAATCTTGGTCTTCCAACTTGTGCTTCTTTTGTGAGAGGCTTCGATGAGATAATTCCTAGTCATTAAAAATACCACACTTGTGCTTCTTTGAATTAATCTCAGCCTCTTGATTCGTGCATGATTTTAATGAAAAATTGTAGGATTGCTAGCATGGCATGGTATCATGTGATTAGGGTTGAGTAGTGGAGGTGAGGGTGATGGTAAATCCCCTGAACTTTAGAGTTTACAGGGTAAAAGGAGGGAAGGAAACCCGTGAATGGTTCTTGGGTTTTGTTGGCGGGAAATTTGGTTTTATAAAGGTTGGGGGTAACAGGTTTAAAAGGTTTGGCTAGTTGGCAACTTTAACCCCTCAACTATATATCTCATATTGCAAATCAAGTCCTTGGTGGTTTTGATAGTTTTGAGAACTTGTCAACACAAGCCCCTCAAACTTCATTTTATGTTTATTACATGCATGGTCTTTGTGGTGATACAACTTTAGGGGTTTGGCAAAATCAACCCTATAAGTTATTTTCACTTATATTGGCATTTCCAACCACTTGTAGTTTTTATCTTTTATATCTAACTTCATGATTTCGGGTTTTATGGTCCCTCATTATGTTTTCTTCTGATTCTGCTTCTCGGTGTTGACTTTCGACTTTGACTTGACTTTGCGGGGTTGACTTTGGCTGCTTTGGACTTCTTTTCCGCTCTTTTTCATTCTCGTGCTCGGTTTTGTCGCTGTTAGATTTGTTTTTGTACTTTTTTGAATATCCATTCCTGCTCAACTCCAAATGCAATAACTTACCAAATACAATGTATTTTTGGTACGTTGTTTTTCATTTAAGTACGTTTTTAAATGGTAGATGGTATGTGTAATTAAGTACTTACCAAAATCCCCATACTAGGTTATTGTTGTTCTCACACAATGTTATGAAGTAAACACTTATGAAAACTAAGAATCTCAATCCTCCTCGACTAATAACCTCAAAAAGGAGCTAAGTGTTCGTCAAGGGGAACTAAGGGAATCAATATCTTCGACAAGTCCATTTTCAACCATTTTTTTTATTTACTCTAAACTATCCCTATATTTTTGGATTTTCTTTTTCTTTCAACTAACTAATACTCCGTTTGACTTTCTTTATTTTATTTCACATGGGATCATAGAATGAGATAGCGCATAGGAATAATCTATGGTTGTCCTACGTATAAATTCATCGTCCTGATTTTTCACTAGTCATAAAGCTTATGAGTAAAAACGAAATCACCGATGAGTACAAAAAAAGTATGTTGCTAACACTACATTTAAACTATGACTGTCACTTTATCGTCCCAACACATTATTCAATTAGAGTGATTGTGCTTAATTTTAAGTTAATTTTAGATCGGACAATTTTAGAAAGTAGTTTAGTTTTTGTACTAACGATATTTTCTGAAGAACTGGGGAAAAGACTTGATCACCCACCAACAAGCTATTCTAATAGATCCAGCCGAGTTCGACTTAGGTTATCAGGTTGAGACCCCACAGGAGAATGTTCGCAATGTAATAGCGGGATACTCCACCCTTTTAGGCCGAATTTCTTAGATTTACCGCTAAATAAACAATACTGCTCAAAGCACGCAAACATAAAAAATTTAATGATCTCATTGTTGTGATTATTCTTAGAAATAATCTACCAACGGCAACCAACAACTTTTGAAGTCTTAGAGCAAGTTATTCTTAGTTCAAAATTATACTTGAGTTTAGAAAAGAGATTTCTTACCATTTAAATTTTTCCTTATTAGTCATTTATTGCTATACTATAATACTGTCATCATTTACATGACTACAACATCTGTCACGCCTCCGACAATATGTAGTGACTTAGTCTGACGATGGTTAATTCTTATTGACAATACTTAAGAATGCCTTGGCATTTATTATTCTCACTTTGGACTGTGTTTTGAAGACAGCCAACATCGGTGTGAGAGAACAAGATGCAGTAATCCTTTATTCTGCCAACAATTTATATTTTTCATCATTCATTTTTCATTTTTTCATTTTTTTTTGCAACATATTTTCCGTAATAAAGAAAATTTTGTTTTAAAAACTCAAGTATACAGTTGAACTAATATGAAAATTTTCGTTTCCGAAAGAGCTTCTTTTTAGAAAATGTCGGTTTAAAGTTAAAGCAAAATTAAGCACGTTTATTAGTCAGGTTAAGAGCTTCGGGGAGAAAAAGCGACAAGTTACACTCATAAGCTTTTAAGATATCCAACTAATCCTTGTTTAGCATCTTACTTGTAAACAACACTATCATTTTTCGTTCTTCACGAATTTTAAAGTCCGCGAACGCTTAGTCTAAAAGTTAAGGAACAAGCTAAGAGCTCAACACGCTCGACCGAGTCAAAATTTATTCTCATTCTACCCATTAGGAAAGTCAAAACTGTGACAAAACACTTATTTTATTTTTGAAAATTTTTAATTTTTAATTTTTATATTTTTTGCAAAATTTTGGTGGTAAAAACGGGATTACGTAACAAAACGGCTGTAGGCAAATCAATCGAGATTCCCCCCCCCCATACTAGAACTAAACATCGTCCTCGATGTTTCAAAGGGGTACCTACATAAATCTAAGGCCGTTTATTAAGTGTGCCAAAAGATAAAATGTTAGTCGATTAGATTTGGATATTGGATTCCCAAAATGAAGCCGAGGATGTGAAACTCTTGTGGATGAAGGGAAAAACCACGAGCACGAGAGTCATCACAATCCAAGAAATCCTGGACATACAAACACATAAGGCCGTTTATTAAGTGTGCCAAAAGATAAAATGTTAGTCGATTAGATTTAGATATTGGATTCCCAAAATGAAGCTGATGATGCGAAACTCTTGTGGATGAAGGGCAAAACCGTAAGCACGAGAGTCTTCACAATCCGGGAAATCCTGGACATACAACACAAACACGGAAGAGGCCAGGACTACCAATTGTGGTACGTCCCCTCCAAAGTAGTGCTTCAAACGATGACCATTCACTTTGAAGTTTGGCCCGGAGTTTTGGGATAACTCGACAGTGCCATATGGAAAGACTTGGGTTACGGTGAATGGTCCACTCCAGCGGGTCTTAAGCTTGCCCGAGAAAATCTTCAATCTAGAGTTAAAGAGGAGGACTCGATCACCGACGTTGAAAACGCGGTTTTTGATCTTGGAGTCATGGATTCTCTTTGTTTTCTCTTTATAGATCAAAGAGTTTTCATAGGCATGATCACGAAGTTCATTTAGCTCATTGAGTTGAACCTTTCGGTGATCGCCCGCGGTCACTAGGTCAAAGTTTGCATGCTTCAAGGCCCAGTAGGCTTTGTGCTCAAGCTCAATCGGTAGATGACATGCCTTTCCGTATACTAGCTTGTATGGAGTACACCCGATGGGTGTTTTGTAAGCTGTGCGGAAGGCCCAAAGTGCGTCATCTAGTTTATCCGACCAAGAGGCACGATTTTCGCCTATGGTCCTTTCAAGAATTCTTTTCAAGCCACGATTGGATACCTCAACTTGCCCACTTGTTTGTGGGTGATACGCGGTGGAGAGACGATGAGTGACTCCGTATTTAAGCATGATCTTTGCAAACTGGTCATTGCAAAAATGGGTTCCGCGATCACTTATGATAGCACGAGGGGCACCGAATCGGGCGAAGAGAGATTTAAGAAATTTGCAAACAACTCGGGCGTCGTTGGTAGGGAGCGCTTTCGCTTCAACCCATTTTGACAAATAGTCGATAGCCACGAGTATGTATTTGTTCCCTCGTGAAGACGGGAACGGGCCCATGAAATCGATACCCCACACGTCAAAATTTTTGCAAACTTGGATGGAACTTTGAGGCGTATCATCACGTTGCGAAATTTTTCCTTAACGCTGACAAGTGTCACATCGGGTGACCAAGTCATGGGCATCTTTGTAAATCATGGGCCAATAAAATCCTGAGTCAAAAAC